>WNWK01010775.1:12500-68359 GCA_009830355.1 Cherax destructor | reverse complement strand
CCCTGTGGCTCATCTGAGTCTTCAGCTTCCAACTGTGTCATCTTGTTGCTGTGTCCCATCTCTGGAACATTCTGTCTCTGTCCACCTTTTCGATTCCTCTCAGTATTTTATATGTCGTTATCATATCCCCTCTATCTCTCCTGTCCTCCATTGTCGTCAGGTTGATTTCCCTTAACCTCTCCTCGTAGGACATACCCCTTAGCTCCGGGACTAGTCTTGTTGCAAACCTTTGACTTTCTCTAGCTTCCTTACATGCTTGGCTAGGTGAGGGTTCCAAACTGGCGCTGCATACTCCAGTATGGGCCTAACGTACACAGTGTACAGGGTCCTGAATGATTCTTTATTAAGATGTCGGAATGCTGTTCTTAGGTTTGCCAGGCGCCGGTATGCTGCAGCAGTCATTTGGCTGATGTGGGCCTCAGGAGATGTGCCCGGTGTTATACTCACCCCAAGATCCTTTTCCTTGAGTGAGGTTTGTGTGTGTGTGTGTGTGTGTGATTATTATTATTATTATTATTATTATTATTATTATTATTATTATTATTATTATTATTATTATTATTATATTACGCAATGTATCTGGATGTGATTCTTTTCTATCTTCTTGCTTGTTATTAACTGACAGTTTTATTTTACTCCCTTAATAACAGTAAATACCAAAATCCATATTATTGATAACATTTGCTACCTACAGTTATCGTACCACAATCCCTTCTTTCCTCACACACACACACACACTCACACACACACAAACATATCCACACACACACACACACAAACACACACATATCCACACACACACACACCCACACACATGCAGCACCAGTTTGGAACCCACACCTAGCCAAGCACGTAAATAAACTAGACAAAGTGCAAAGGATTGCAACAAGAATAGTCCCGGAGCTAAAGGGAAAGAGGTTAAGGGAAATCGACCTGACGACACTGGAGGACAGGAGAGATAAGGAGGGGGGCATGATAACGACATATAAAATACTGAAAGGAATTGACAAGGTGGACAGAGACAGAATGTTCCAGAGATGGGACACAACAACAAGGGGACACAGTTGGAAGTTGAAGACCCAGATGAATCACAGGGATGTTAGGAAGTATTTCTTCAGTCACAGAGTTGTCAGGAAGTAGAATAGTCTGGGAAGTGATGTAGTGGAGGCAGGATCAGGAGCCATACATAGCTTTAAGAAGAGGTATGATAAAGCTCATGGAGCAGGAAGAGTGACCCAGTAGCGGCCAGTGAAGAGGCGGGGCCAGGAGCTATGAATCGACCCCTGCAACCACAACTAGGTGAGTTTTTCCACCAGCTGAGGCACTGGAAGAAAGAAACTCATGCAGTAAAAAGAGCTTTACTACGTGTTATATTGCGTCAAATAACTGGCGAGGCAATAATGAATTTTATAGATAATAAACTTTAGTCTCTCACGACTCAGATGAAAGAGCAAGTTAATGCCAGTACCCACCAAGTGAGAAAATTACCACTCTTTGTTTATATTATTGTTTATATTTCATGATGAGCACACGAACACTAATAAATTATACTCCTGATGAGAGAAAGAGAGAAAGAGAGAGAGGACACACATTGAGCTGTACATGAATGGTACAGAATACAGACAAGATGAAAATTAGACACATGTGCAACATCTGGGTATCTTTACTGTAGACGTTTCGCCCTCCAGTGGCTTTATCAATACAAATGCATGGACGTAATTGGAAGGCAGTAAGTAGAACTATATACAAAAAAAAGAGGTACTCAGTCTCTCAGCTGGTATATAAGCGCCAGTCTTCTTGCCTGTGCTCCAGAGTCTTCACGACTACGGTGCTGAACACACCAACTCCAAGGCCGAGGGATTGATTACCTCATCTTTTGTATATAGTTCTACTCTCTTCATATTATGTCCTAGAATTTGTATTGATAAAGACACTGGATGGCGAAACATCTACAATACAGATACCCAGATGTTGCACATGTGTCCAATTTTCACAAGTTCAGTTGTAGAAGAAGCTTGCATGAGGACAATGTTTCTCTCTGCTACATTATTATGAAGTCTTGCGAAACGTAGCCTCAATTAAAGACGTTTGCAACGTCGTTTCTCCAACACAGTTGCCACCAACCTGTTTGGATCCGGATAAAACTTTTAATTAATGAAAAGACAAAGTCAATTTAAATTGAAATACATTCATTATGTATGATTTTCCTTGACTGATTTCAAAATGTATTTCAGATTAACTTCATACATAGTAGGTTAAACCTTCCAGGTTGGTTTATTAAAATACATTCTTCACTCGAAGGATTTTGAGGTAATTTGGTAAATTATAAAGACATATGGATTAATTCCTTGAAATAAAATTTACATATGCAGGTGTACATGTACACACACACACACGTACACACACACGTACACACACACACACACATACACACACACACACACACACACACACGAAAAAACAGCAAGTGTCTTTCGACAAGTGCCTTTGAAAATTAGTAATTAGCATACACTTACAGAGTGAGGGAGGTTGGTGGAGTAGTGAGGGAGGTTGGTGGAGTAGTGTGGAAGGTTGGTGGAGTAGTGAGGGAGGTTGGTGGAGTAGTGAGGAAGGTTGGTGGAGTAGTGAGGGAGGTTGGTGGAGTAGCGAGGAAGGTTGGTGGAGTAGTGAGAGAGGTTGGTGGAGTAGTGAGGAAGGTTGGTGGAGCAGTGAGAGAGGTTGGTGGAGTAGTGAGGGAGGTTGGTGGAGTATGAGGTAGGTTGGTGGAGTAGTGAGGAAGGTTGGTGGAGGAGGTTGGTGTAGTAGTGAGGGAGGTTGGTTGAGTAGCGAGGAAGGTTGGTGGACTAGTGAGGGAGGTTGGTGGAGTAGTGAGGGAGGATGGTGGAGTAGTGAGGGAGGTTGGTGGAGTAATGAGGGAGGTTGGTGCAGTAGTGAGGAAGGTTGGTGGAGTAGTGAGGGAGGTTGGTGGAGTAGCGAGGAAGGTTGGTGGAGTAGTGAAGGAGGTTGGTGGAGTAGCGAGGAAGGTTGGTGGAGTAGTGAAGGAGGTTGGTGGAGTAGTGAGGGAGGCTGGTGGAGTAGTGAGGAAGGTTGGTGGAGTAGTGAGGGAGGTTGGTGTAGTGAGGAAGGTTGGTGGAGTAGTGAGGAAGGTTGGTGGAGTAGTGAGGGAGGTTGTTGGAGTAGTGAGGGAGGTTGTTGGAGTAGTGAGGGAGGCTCCTCACTGTTCTCGCTCTCCACATGTTCCATACATTTTATGGGTCACTGCTCGTAAAAGAGTTTATGTCAAACTCAATTAGACAAATGATGTGCCCTGAGGAACACACTGTCCTTCAACCTTTGTATTCATTTTTTAAATAAATAAATACACATCTGTTTCATACTTAAAAATAAATTGGACATTGACGGTAGCACTGAAGATTGGATGGAATATTAAACGAAGTTAAAATAATTATTAATAATGCTGACTAGCAAAACAATTATAAAATCTTAGTATTTATTTTTGGAACTTTATAGTCTATATAGAAGACTTATGAAACAATCCAACTGGATACCAGACTCTTGATTTTTTCAAAGTTTAAATAGTAATTTTCATTTCACAACAATATATAAGATATTCTGTGTACTTTAAATTAATGGGATTTGTGGCCTTCCCATCTTATGTCAAATTCACGACCCGAGTTAAACCTGAACTTTTAATATTTTCTACACATTAATCCAAGCAACCTTAACTACGGATTTTTTTCTAACCAGAACCCTAAAGTACTTTTTCGCCCCTGGAAATATTATGTAGCACATTGTTTACATAGTTTATAGTTGCCTATGTTGTTGCTTTTCCCAGGAATAAACAAATCTTGCAAGTTAAGTTTGACTGGAACCTTAACCTTATCCAAATAATCCTGAAACTCACCCTTGTCCTCTTTAGATTTTCCTGACAACCTGGAAGAAAAAAATCACGAGGTCTTGTATATCAAGGATAATATAAAGGAACAGGTATGTGAATAAGACACGATGTGTAGTTTATGGCAGTTATTGAGGTGTTTCGCCCACCAGTAATGTCATAAAGCGCATGTAGTAACTTACTGGCATTCATGAGGTCTTACTTATTATTATTATTTTTTTATTATTATTAATATGATTAATATTATTATCAGTAGTAGAAGTAGAAGTAGTAGTAAGAATGGAAGTAGTAGTAGTAGCAGTAGTAATAGTAGCAGTAGTGGTAGAAGTGGTAGTAATAGAAGTAGCAGCAGTAGTTGTAGTAGTAGTAGTAACAGAAGTAATAATAGTAGATGTAGTAGTATAATTAATAGAAGAAGACGTAGTAATATTTGTGTTAGTAGAAATAAAAGCATTAGTAATAGTATTATTATTATTAGTAGTAGTAGTAGTAGTAGTAGTAGTATTTGTAGTAATTGTAGTAGTAGCAGCAGTAGTAGTTGTAGTAGTAGTAGTAGTCGTAGTATCAGTAGTAGTAGGAGGAGGGGATTAGTAATAATATTACAAGTACTATTATTAGAAATAGTAGTAGAAGCAATAGTAGTAGTAGTAATAGAAGTAGCAGTAGTAGGAGTCGTAGTAGAAGTTGCAGTAGCAAAATTAATAGTAGAAGTATTAGTATTAGTAGTAGTATAAGTAATAGTAGTAGCAGCAGAACTAGTAGTAGTAGTAGTAGTAATAGTAGTAGCAGCAGAACTAGTAGTAGTAGTAATAGTAGTAGTAGTAGCAATAGTAGTAGTGGTATTTTTGTCTGGGATTGTGTTGCAGGTACAGTATCTGAGGTTGTGTTGCTGGTACCGTGTCAGGGATTGTGTTGCAGGTACCGTATCAGGGATTGTGTTGCAGGTACCGAGTCAAGGGTTGTGTTGCAGGTACAGTGTCAGTGGTTGTGTTGCATGTACAGTGTCTGGGGTTGTGTTTCAGGTACAGTGTCTGGGGTTGTGTTGCAGGTACCGTGTTGCAGGAACAGTGTCAGTGGTTGTGTTGCAGGTACCGTGTCAGGGGTTGTGTTGTAGGTACCGTGTCAGGGGTTGTGTTGCAGGTACCGTGTCAGAGGTTGTGTTTCAGGTACCGTGTCAGGGGTTGTGTTGCAGGTACCGTGTCATGGGTTGTGTTGCAGGTACAGTGTTAAGGGTTGTGTTGCAGGTACAGTGCCAGGTGCTGTGTTGCAGGTGCAGTGTCAGTGGTTGTGTTGCAGGAACAGTGTCAGTATTCGTATTGACAAGCCTAGTCGGCCTCTGCTTCACCTCCTGCAACCGAACATCTCCCACAAGAATCAACCAATGACCGCCAACTTTCTGGTTGCCGTTCCATCCACTTACAGATCGACCAGGAATAATGAAACCTTTAAAATACTTCAAGTGCATTTTTACTGCCTTGTAAAACATTACTTTGTACAATGTTTCCCTGTACAACGGTACCTTTTGCAAGTTTACCTTGACAATACTTCCTTATGCAATGCTACTTTGCATAGTATTAAGCTGTGCAATAATTCTTTGAGCAATACTACTTTGTACATTCATAATAATATCATTATTATATTACCTTTTTCATAATGATTTTATCATATTAACTTTATAATATATTTTATATATTACGTTTATAAAAAATGACTATTATACATCCTTTCCAATAATATTTTTATTATATTACATTCATATTAATAATTATATTACTACCTTTAGATATTCTCTTTTGCAATAATAAGTTGCATAATACAAGCTTATTCAAGGTAAGATTATCCTGGTACTATTATTAAAGTTGTACAATACTACCTTGTACAATTTTAATAATAGTACCAGGATAACCTTACATTGTACTACTATGTACAATCATACCTTCCATAGAACTACGTACTCACTTGTACAAAACTACTTACCTTACTACTTTGTATAATATTACTTTCTCTAATGTTCTAATATTATATATAAGGAACATAAAAAAAAAAAATCCATGTTATCATGTAATAAACTGCAAATAAAACTATATTTTCGCACGAAAATAAAACGTTTTATCAGCTTAATTATATCACAAACCTGTGTAAATCATGAGTGGCCAACATGCGGCCCGCTGGTCTGCACTGTTCGTATTATACCTTAAATGCTCTGCATAACTGTGTCCTATTTGCATGCACAACTAAATGTCACCCATCTCTGTACAAACATTGTATCATGCTGAAAATGCTGAAATAAAATTATTATTATTATTTTTATTGTTATTATCATTATTAGTATTGTTCTTGTCATTATTATTATTATAATTGTTGTCAGTATTATTATTATTATTAATGTTATTGACATCGTCGTGCAGCCTACTCGACTGAGGTGAGCAATATATTTGACTGCATAGAGCGACTTGCATGAGAATTTTACCATTTTATTATAATTTCAAATTAGTAAAAGTGAACTTGTAGCCCAGTAGGGCCTAACTAACTCTCCGCTAAAAATCCTAAGTTTTTAAAAATATTTAAAAGGCTATTTTCCACAGTGTTATCAATAAACAAAATCATGGGGCCGGGACACACACACACACACACGGTGGCCTGGTGGCTAAAGCTCTCGCTTCACGCACGGAGGGTCCGGGTTCAATTCCCGGCGGGGCGGAAACATTTCGAAGTATTTCCTTGCACACACACACACACACACACACACAGAAGGGAGGCCCAAAGACAGTACGAGAATGACATAGCAGCGAAAGCCAAATCTGACCCAAAGCTGTTGTACAGCCACATCAGGAGGAGAACAACAGTCAAGGACCAGGTGATCAGGCTGAGGAAGGAAGGAGGGGAGGTCACAAGAAATGACCGTGAAGTGTGTGAGGAGCTCAACATGTGATTCAAAAAGGTGTTCACAGAGGAGATAGAAGGGCCTCCAGAAAGGAGGAGAGGTAGGGTACACCATCAAGTGCTGGACACAATACACACAACTGAGGAGGAAGTGAAGAGGCTACTAAGCGAGCTAGATACCTCAAAGGCGATGGGGCCGGATAACATCTCTCCATGGGTCCTGAGAGAGGGAGCAGAGGAGCTATGTGTACCCCTAACAACGATCTTCAACACATCTATCGAAACAGGGCAACTACCTGAGGTATGGAAGACAGCAAATGTAGTTCCAATTTTTAAAAAAAGGAGACAGGAACGTAGCACTAAACTACAGACCAGTGTCACTGACAGGTATAGAATGCAAGGTCATGGAGAAGATAGTCAGGAGAAGAGTGGTGGAGCACCTAGAAAGGAATGAGCTTATCAACGATGGCCAACACGGTTTCAGGGACGGGAAATCCTGTATCACAAACCTTCTGGAGTTCTACGACAGGGTGACAGCAATAAGACAAGAGAGAGAGGGGTGGGTAGATTGCATATTCTTGGAATGTAAGAAGGCGTTTGACACAGTTCCACACAAGAGATTAGTGCAGAAGCTGGAGGACCAGGCAGGGGTAACAGGGAAGGCACTACAATGGATCAGGTAATACCTATAAGGAAGACAGCAGCGAGTCATGGTACGTGGCGAGGTGTCATAGTGGGCGCCGGTGACGAGCGGGGTTCCACAGGGGTCAGTCCTGGGACCAGTGCTGTTTCTGGTATTTGTGAACGACATGACGGAAGGAATAGACTCCGAAGTGTCCCTGTTTGCAGATGATGTGAAGTTGATGAGAAGAATTCAATCGGACGAGGACCAGGCAGAACTACAAAGGGATCTGGACAGGCTGCAAGCCTGGTCCAGCAACTGGCTCCTGGAGTTCAACCCCACCAAGTGCAAAGTCATGAAGATTGGGGAAGGGCAAAGAAGACCGCAGATGGAGTACAGTCTAGGGGGCCAGAGACTGCAAACCTCAGTCAAGGAAAAAGATCTTGGGGTGAGTATAACACCAGGAACATCTCCTGAGGCGCACATCAACCAAATAACTGCTGCAGCATATGGGCGCCTAGCAAACCTAAGAACAACATTCCAACATCTTAATAAAGAATCGTTCAGGACCCTGTATACTGTGTACGTTAGGCCCATACTGGAGTATGCAGCACCAGTTTGGAACCCACACCTAGCCAAGCACGTGAAGAAGCTCGAGAAGGTGCAAAGGTTTGCAACAATACTAGTCCCGGAGCTAAGGGGTATGTCCTACGAGGAGAGGTTAAGGGAAATCGACCTGACGACACTGGAGGACAGGAGAGATAGGGGGGATATGATAACAACATATAAGATACTGAGAGGACTTGACAAAGTGGACAGAGACAGAATGTTCCAGAGATGGGACACAGCAACAAGGGGACACAGTTGGAAGCTGAAGACTCAGATGAATCACAGAGATGTTAGGAAGTATTTCTTCAGTCACAGAGTGGTCGGGAAGTGGAATAGTTTAGGAAGCTCAATACATAGCTTTAAGCAGAGGTATGATAAAGCTCATGACGCAGGGAGAGTGACCCAGTAGCGGCCAGTGAAGAGGCGGGGCCAGGAGCTATGACTCGACCCCTGCAACCACAACTAGGTGAGTACAACTAGGTGAGTACACATACAACAGGCCTAGTGTCTAATCGACATGTTTCTAGGACAAAATGGTAACTAACACAGACACACAAGTGGAGAGGGAAGCAGGAAGCACAAGACAAACGAAGCCAAAGTACAAGAGAAGGGACTACACAGGCATGAAGAATTTGCTGCACGAGGTTCAGTGGGACAGAGAACTGGCAGGGAGAACAGTAAAAGAGATGATACAATATGTGACAAAAAAAATGTAAGGAAGCAGAGGAAAGGTATATACCCAAGGGTAACAGAAATAACGAGAAGGCCAGGACGAGCCCTTGGTTCACCCAAAGGTGAGGAGGCCAAAACCAAATGTGCTAAAGAATGGAAGAAGTATAGAAACCAAAGGACCCAGGAGAATAAGAAGAGCAGTCGAAGAGCCAGAAATGAATATGCTCAGGTAAGGAGAGAGGTCCAATGACAGTACGAAAATGACATAGCAGTAAAATCCAAGTCTGACCCGAAGCTGTTGTAAAGTCACATCAGGAGGAAAATAACAGTCAAGGACTAAGTAATCAGGCTGAGTTTGGAAGGAGGGGAGATCGCAAGAAACGACCGCGAAGTATGTGAGGAGCTCAACGTGAGATCTTGGGGAGAATATAATACCGAGCACATCTGAAGCGCACATCAACCTAATAACTGATGCAGCATATGGGCGCCTGGCAAAGCTAAGAATAGCATTCGTACATCTCAGTGAGGAATCGTTCAGGACCCTGTACACCGTGTACAGAGCTAAGGGGCATGTCCTACGAGGAGAGGTTAAGGGAAATCGAGCTGACGACAAAGGAGGACAGGAGATAGAGGGGGGGAAAAGATAACGGCATATGAAATACTGAGAGTAATCGACAAGGTGGACAGAGACAGGATGTTTCAGAGATGGGACACCGCAACAAAGGATCACAATTGAAAGTTGAAGACTCAGATGAGTCATAGGGATTTTAGGAAGTATTTCTTCAGCCATAGAGCTGTCAGGAAGTGGAATAGTCTGGATAGTGATGTAGTGGAGGCAGGTAGTGGAGGCAGTATCCAAACATAGCTTTAAGAAGAGGTATGATAAAGCTCATGAAGCAGGGAGAGTGACTTAGTAGCGACCAGTGAAAAAGCGGGGCCAGGAGCTGTGACTCAATCCTTGCAAGCACAATGTGGTGAGTACAATTAGGAGAGCACACACACAGGAGCTGTGACCCGACACCTGCCACCATATGTAGGTGAGTACACATATATGGATTGCGGATCAGGTGGCTGTCTTTTGAGAAAGTTTGGCTGCCACAGAGGAGTGAACACTTTATCCAAACTTAGGTGGAGACTAGACCTTCATTATTAGTCTTCATACTGACACTAAGTGAGGCTGTGTAAGTGTGGATAAGTATGTAAGTGTTAGTAAGTGAGTAAGTGTGGCTAAGTATGTAAATGCGGCTAAGTGTGTAAGTGTGGCTATGTAAGTGTGGCTAAGTGTATGTGGCTAAGAGTGTAAATGTGGCTGTGTGTGCAAGTGTGGCTAAGTATGTAAGTGTGGCTAAGTATGTAAGTGTGGCTAAGTGTGTAAATGTGGCTAAGTGTGTAAGTGTGGCTAAGTATGTAAGTGTGGCTAAGTGTGTAAATGTGGCTAAGTGTGTAAGTGTGGCTAAGTGTATAAGTGTGGCTAAGTGTGCAAGTGTGGCTATGTAAATGTGGCTTAGTATGTAAGTGTGGCTAAGTATGTAAGTGTGGCTACGTTTGTAAGTGTGGCTAAGTTTGTAAGTGTGGCTGAGAGTGTACTTGTGGCTAAGAGTGCAAGTGTGGCTAAGTGTGTTAAGTGGGGCTAAGTGTGTAAGTGTGAAAGTGTGGCTAAGTGTGTAAGTGGGGCAAGTGTTTAAGTGTGGAAAGTTGTTGATCTGCAGTTGCAAGGGTTTGGTTCCGAGTACTCCAAACATAATTTGTTATTTTCACTATATGGCGAGATTGAAATTTCTTTTAAATTCATAGTATCGCGACGTGTGTTTTCACTTGACGCCAACACTCTGAGGGTCGCCCATCTTGATTATATCCGATAACACTTGTTTAGAAGTGCGAGGCTTTTACGAATTATTTTTGATAAATGAGACACTTGCGAAACATCTGGGTATCTTTATCTTGGGAACATTTTACTAGCGAGTGGCTTCATCAGTCCATTACAGAGAACAATGGATTGAATACAACATCTCCATGCTAAGGGACTGATTACCTCAAAGTCCTCGTTTTCCACTGTTCTTTCTTATACTGAACTGACGAAGCAACTGGCTGGCGAAACATTTCCGTAATAGAGACACCCATATGTTGCATAAGTATCTCATTCTTTAACTTGATGATTTAAGCTGAGTTATTTCATGCCATAATAAGTCCGTCCGTGAGTCACATTTACAGTATTGCCAACCTCCTTAACGTGATTAAAAAAAACAATACTTGTATAAGTTATCACCGAGAAGACGGGTATGGTTGCCACGTCTGTAACCAAACTCTGAGGGGGTAAAAATCGACAGATTTTATCACAGGTAAGACCTGTGCTTTTTAACGTATTAAACAGTGACCTGTCGCACAGGTATAATGTGTAGTTAATACTCACCCATCTTGTGTGGAACAACCCATGGTTGCAGTGGCTTTATGTTTTTTTATCTGAGAGTGATGTACAATTATACAAACAAAATTGGTGTTAACATATTTAGTATACTCTGTAACTTTTGAATTATAATGTCTAGTTGTACATGTGAATATGAAGTGTAATAAATGTCCATTATTTTTAATCAACCATAAAGATCGTGAACCATTAATTGTTAATTAAAGCCAAAAACGTATCTTAGCCATGACCAGAAATTTATCATTGATGGTCCTGACTTTTTTTTTTGTTTAGCGGATCATCCACAGACAAGCTGGTTGTTCGCTTCTGATCCTTTACACATTTCTAAATCTTCGGATTTGTAGTGACGAGGTGAAAATACAGAGCAGTTAACAATATCTGGATAAACTATACTGGGAAATAGTCTGACATCTGATATATCAGCTCAGTCATATCAAATGGATCTTCATCGTTAATCAATTGAAACTTTATAATGCACTTTTTTTTTTCTTACAGTTGGTTGAAGACCAGTTTTATCAAGTTTGTACACGCGGTGTTAATTAAATATTAGAATACGTCACTTTGGTTGTTTTGATGTTAGTGTTTTTATTAACACATCGGCCGTTTCCCACTCGATGTTAATGTAATCCTAAATTTAAAGAAGTAAATATTTCACAATAGAAACGTCTAAAGAATTCATAAATTTATTTTTTAATCACACATGGCTTTTTCTTTACAAATCTTAGGTAAAAAATATATATAGCTGCTCATCCGGGTAACAAGTGAAATCGTGACGCCACTGACAACCCTTTACAGCAACGTTTGACGCCTTATCTTAGTAAAGTCTTAAAATCTTATATGCACTTTAATATACATAATAAATGCCAGTTAAAGGCAGTTTAAATGCGAAAGAAATCCTGAATGTTAATATAAATAAAACGCACATATTCCAAGTCAAACCGAAACGTTGTTCTAAGTTTCCTTCTTCTATGTACGGATTATTTGCGTATTGTTCCAGTCACGGTATTGCGCCTTTTTGCTCATCATGAATGTTTGTTTACGTTTGTGTCTTCAGCAGCGAGTTAACGGGATACAAAGAACTTTTAATCAACTATAATGAAGAAAAAACAGTCCCAGAAAAAGTTTTATTGTGTAGCTCAATACTATAGACTCTTCTGATCAAGTTATCGACCTGATACTATAGACTCTTCTGATCAAGTTATCGACCTGATACTATAGACTCTTCTGATCAAGTTATCGACCTGATACTATAGACTCTTCTGATCAAGTTATCGACCTGATACTATAGACTCTTCTGATCAAGTTATCGACCTGATACTATAGACTCTTCTTATCAAGTTATCGACCTGATACTATAGACTCTTCTTAACAAGTTATCGACCTGATAATATAGACTCTTCTTATCAAGTTATCGACCTGATACTATAGACTCTTCTTATCAAGTTATCGACCTGATACTATAGACTCTTCTTAACAAGTTATCGACCTGATACTATAGACTCTTCTGATCAAGTTATCGACCTGATACTATAGACTCTTCTTATCAAGTTATCGACCTGATACTATAGACTCTTCTTAACAAGTTATCGACCTGATACTATAGACTCTTCTTATCAAGTTATCGACCTGATACTATAGACTCGTCTTATCAAGTTATCGACCTGATACTATAGACTCTTCTTAACAAGTTATCGACCTGATACTATAGACTCTTTTTATCAAGTTATCGACCTGATACTATAGACTCTTCTTATCAAGTTATCGACCTGATACTATAGACTCTTCTTAACAAGTTATCGACCTGATACTATAGACTCTTCTTATCAAGTTGTCGACCTGATACTATAGACTCTTCTTATCAAGTTATCGACCTGATACTATAGACTCTTCTTATCAAGTTATCTACCTGATACTATAGACTCTTCTTATCAAGTTATCGACCTGTTACTATAGACTCGTCTTCTCAAGTTATCGACCTGATACTATAGACTCTTCTTATCAAGTTATCGACCTGATACTATAGACTCTTCTTATCAAGTTATCGACCTGTTACTATAGACTCGTCTTCTCAAGTTATCGATCTGATAATATAGACTCGTCTTATCAAGTTATCGACCTGATACTATAGACTCGTCTTATCAAGTTATCGAACTGATAAAAGCTCTACATAGACTGAAACGTTCGCAAAGTTAAAGGGTTCTTGTTCCTGCCTTTTCTTCACACAGCGACACAAATAATTCGAAGGTTTTCTCTACAGGATTCTCCAGTGCGGTGTTTAAACAGTGGGAGAGTAAGTTTCAGTTATTTAGTACATGTAGAATATCTAGCGCATTCATCGCAATACCAGAACAGGTTGCATGTAATGCCAGGAATTCATGAATGATTGGTAGCCAGTTATCGCAGCGAGGAATTGATAGAATTTTTGCCACCGGGCGTAATAATCGTTGATATTTGTTCGACCATCTCCGGCAGAATGCAGGCGGGTTACACCATTCAGTATGTTTTGCATTAGTTTTAATTTCGCGAATTTAAGTAGACATACAGAAGACTCCGATACTTCACTGTTATTCATTATTTGATTGTATTTAAGTTAGATTTTGTGACATTTGTTCTTACTTGTTACGGAAACATAACTCATGCTGGGATTATCATATGATTAATTATTGATCAGGTGGGTATTGTTGTGTATATTTTAACTGTTTCTAGTTAATAGACTTGAGAATGATGTAGTTATCCAATCTCTTTTTGGTGACCAGCTTGGTGTTTGAATGGTAATGTTTGTCATAAAAGCATTGAATTCTTTTAAGGAAAACTTGGACACTTGAGTGAACATCTTGATCATATTTTAATTCTCTCTGATACAAATCGACGTGATAAAAATTCTCACTAATACCTCATCGTGAAGGCTAAGCCAGATATTATAGGTGATTTGGTTATGGTGTTAACTAGGAAGGTTGGTTAATAATCAGTGGTATTGTCAATAAGATATTCTGTTTGCTCTAACAAGAGGAGAAACACATGCAATAGGTAGGTAGCCTGCTATTTTTGAGTCGTCTGCTTGAATGAAATTGACGTTAAAATGACTAGCAATTATTAAGCGATGTTTGTTTTGCTAACCTTTTATCGGGTGAGTTTAGAACTTTGGTATTATTGTTATTACAATCGAAACTAAGTGCTAAACCCACAAGGGTCATACAACACTGCAAGATTTTTTTGTATAATTGTTTATAATTTTGTCTCTAAAATTATCTCAAATCTACTTATATTGGTATGTATAAATGTGTAGTTAACTTCTATTGATATTGAGGAACTTATGTTTTTGCCTGAAAACTGAGTAAATATGAAACCCCCCAAATTCATCTCTGGTACATGTAGAGCACATGTCTTGTTTGTCATAGGAATAGTATATTGCAGTGTTATCTCCCATGTGATAAGGTCTACAGTTGTGAATGACTGTGTATACAGGTAAGTTTGTAGATGTCTATTGTGTTACGTGTTAACCAAGTTTCTGTTACACTGATGAAACTTACGTTAGGATTTAATAACTCATAGGATGCTGTGATGTCATCAAAGTGTTTACTGAAGAACCTTCTTTTTTAGAATACGTTTCGGACGCTGGGAGCTTGATCACTTCTGATCAAGGTCCCAGGATCGAAACGTTTACTAAAGAACCTGACATTGTAGTGAAAGGTTAGATGTTGTTGTTTTTATTGAAGATTGTCTGTGCTTGCCTAGTTTTGAAATATTTACCGTCGTAGTTTGCTGTAAAATGTGTATTTTATTGGTTTGGGAGGCGGTAATGTTCAGGATTAATATTAGCATTTATGCGAAGTACTTACGAAGTACTCCATGGGGAAGTGGAACAGAATTCTTCCTCCGTAAGCCATGCGTGTCGTAAGAGGCGACTAAAATGCCGGGAGCAAGGAGCTAGTAACCCCTTCTCCTGTATATATTACTAAATGTAAAAGGAGAAACTTTCGTTTTTTCTTTTGGGCCACCCCGCTTCGGTGGGAAACGGCCGACATGTTAGCATTTATGCGAAGTACTTACGAAGTACTCCATAGAAGATATACGAAAAGAAAAAAAAATGTAGAGTAAAAAGGTAAAGTAATTGTATAATGAGCAGATTATACACACACACACCCACACGCACACACACACACTCACACGTGGCCTGGTGCTAAAGCTCTCGCTTCACGCACGGAGGGCCCGGGTTCAATTCCCGGAGGGGCGGAAACATTTCGAAGTGTATCCTTACACACACACACACACATACAACAGTCCTAGTGTCTAATCGACATGTGCCTAGGACAAAATGGTAACTAACACACACACACACACATATATATATATCCTAGGTAGTAGCTTGGTAGACAGCAACCGCCCAGGGAGGTACTACCGTCCTGCCAAGTGAGTGTAAAACAAAAGCCTGTATTTGTTTTACATGATGGTAGGATTGCTGGTGTCTTTTTTCTATCTCATAAACATGCAAGATTTCAGGTACGTCTTGGTATTTCTACTAACACTTAGGTCACACTACACATTCATGTACAAGAATATATATATATATATATATATATATATATATATATATATATATATATATATATATATATATATATTATATATATATATATATATATATATATATATATATATATATATATATATATATATATATATATATATATATACACCCCTCTGGGTTTTCTTCTATTTTCTTACTAGTTCTTGTTCTTGTTTATTTCCTCTTATCTCTATGGGGAAGTGGAAAAGAATTCTTCCTCCGTAGGCCATGCGTGTCGTAAGAGGCGACTAAAATGCCGGGAGCAAGGGGCTAGTAACCCATTCTGTATACATTACTAAAGTTAAAAAGAGAAACTTTTGTTTTTCTTCTTGGGTCACCCTACCTCGGTGGGATACGGTCGTTTTGTTGAAAGACGAAGAAAAAAAAATATATATATATATATATATATATATATATATATATATATATATATATATATATATATATATATGTGCAATAAGATACTAGGAAACAGGTAGGTATATGAATATATGCAGATAAACTGCAGTGAAAAAATATCAAAATTCCAAGTGCTTTCGTGACTTCTCACATTATCATGTAACTATAAAAATAAAAGGTTAACAGGAAGGCATATAAGGGCGAGACTACACCTCACTGCCCCCCAACAACACCTGACTTTTTATGATGATGTGGGTAGTCAATGAGTCGTGAAACACAGCTTATATTCTGCCCAAAAAATTGTCTAATGTACCTTAAATTCTTCCCAAATTTGATTAATTATAAATGAATCCAATTTATATAAACCAAAAGAAATATTCATATTACTTTCAAAACTACTTTTTATGAAACATGATTCTATTAAATTCCTCTCAACCATGGACTTGCTAGATGTAACTTTCTCAGCATTTTTAAAATCAATGGATGGATAAAATCTCTCACATGAATAAACAGAGCATTAGAATCGTGTCCACTTCTAATGCTATATTTATGTTTTAACCTAAGTTCAAGATTTTTACCAGTTTGACCGTAATAAACTTAATCACATATTTGACAAGGAATCTTATAGACACACCCATCAACATTCTGGGAGGATTTTTTTATCAAAAGTTTTTAAACTCTGTCAAGATTTTTAAATACAACTTTGATCTTAAAATTCTTAAGTAGAGAAGGCATATCAACCAAGTTTTCAAGGTAAGGGAGAACCAACATAATTTTAGTTGATTGAGTTCAATCCCCGCCCGTTCCGCGGCTTGTTTACAATCTTGTCATTACGAGTTTGTGAGTCTTTAAACATAGGTTTCACAGATATGTGAGTGGCGGTGGGTGGGTGAGTTGATATAACAGTAATCGATGTGTTGTATTAATGTTGGTAGAATTACCGACAATTTGTTAGGTAAAAGGGCACAAGTGCAACTAATGTGATATTTTACTGTGGCAACATTTTCGCTCTCCAGGAGCTTTATCAGGCTTGATAAAGCTCCTGGAGAGCGAAATGTTGCCACAATAAAATGTCACATTAGTTGCACTTGTGTCCTTTTACCTAACATATTGTCGGTGATTCTATCAACATTAATACACACATCGATTACTGTTATATCAATCTAGAAAAAATACTGTTAGCCCAAAAATTAGAAACCAATCTTAGACAAGGCCTTGGTCCATCCTGAATCAAGGCACTGTGTTACTTATTACTGACAACTAACAGTGATAACTACGTTAGTTATCACTGCTGTCCTGGGAAGAGCAGTGATATTTTCTATGCGCTTGAAAGAAACCACAGTTGATGACGGTTTCCGGAATAATATAACGCTACTTCTAAGAATTAATTGATGAGTCTTATCATCTAGTAAAGAAGTCGATATCATGGAGCGTGACATATGGTTGCAATTACTATGAAGAATCGTGTGCTTAATCTTGCAAGCAAGGCAGCAATGAAGCGATAACGTCTATCTACGTCCTCGACAGCAGAGGCTACAAAACCCTATACGAAGGACAATTTCTCACCATGAGTATGCACCACTTCGATCGCCTGAGCCTTCTTACCCTATATTTCAGAAAAAATCCTTAACATTAGATAAATGTGGGAGGTTTAATTAAAACTGCTGAGTAAAACTCTAGTGTTATCAAAGTCCCACACTTTGGTCAACTTTTTAACCAGCTAAAAAACAGATATTACACACGACAAGCATTCATCAGTACGAATTTGGGTGTACCAGTCTGACCAGTCCCCCCTCAAAAAATCACTCTTAGCAATAATTCAATCCTCGACAACTCGTGTTTGGAACAGGTTTGTAAATAATTTTGGATATTAGAGAGTTTAATTAAATTAAATGAATGAATATTCTCCCCAACATCTGTCTCCAGGATCATCCTGTTTCTTACATGCAGGTTTTTTTTTAATATTTACTAAAACCCAAACTTAAAAGTTATCCATAATGATGATACTGGTATAAAACCGACAAGTTGATGAGACACTTGTGTAAAATTTGGGTATTTTAATTGTCGAAACGTTTCACCAGCCAGTGTTTTCTTCAGTTCAATACAGTGAAGAATGGTGGAGGATGAGGAGGTGTTGAGGTAATCAGTCCCTCAGCCTGGATGTGTTTAGAATATTTATCAAGATTGATGCACTGAACACATCGATTCCAGGCAGATTACCTCAAACTTCCCATCTTGCATCGTTCTTCTCTGTATTGGACTGAAGAAGCCGCTGGCTGGCGGAACTTTCCCACAATAAAGATTCTTAAATGCTGCTCCTCTCCTCAGCTCCTTCCTTGTAAGAGGAGCTGAGGAAAGATGCTGAGAGTAGATAACAGCTCTTAATCTGTAAGATGAGCTAAGCAATAAAAGCTGAGGTAATAAGATGAAATGAGCTGAATCAGGATAACAGATGTTTGCTTGTAAAAACAAGTGAAGCAGCTCTATAGCAAACCATATGAGAACTATTCAGAGGACAAACAACATAAAACTTGTCGGTACTGAACACCACTGATATACTACATAAAAGTTCATGAGAAACTAAATAGTGAATGTTAGAAAAAGCCACTGTCCACGTGCTGCCTATTACAAAAGAAATTTCAACCTCACCTCATGCATTCGCATACGAAAACTGTATAACACATGGAGCAGTTATTAGGAGCTAGTATAAAATACGTAGCGGAAAAGCATCTAAATAGATGCGTTTAAATTCTTGTATAAAAGGTAACAGAGTGTTATTTGTGTGTTGGGTGGCGGGGCGTCCCTCGCGTCGCCGTGCAAGTAAGCAACGATTATAAATCTGCACTAACAACGCACTAGCAGAGAGAACGTTCGTGGAAAGCGCTGTCTAAATAAACATTAATTTGCAAGCAATTTAATGCATTAAGTGTATACTAGAAATTGCACGAATTTAAAGTTTATTTTGCAGATATATGGAAGCACCAAATAAAAATACAGTTGCATTTATACTACTACTATTACTACTACTACTACCACTACTACTACTACTATTACCACCACTACTACTACTACTACCACTACCACCACTACTTCTACTACTACTAATCATAATAATAATAATAACAATAATAATAATAAGCCTGTTGCATGTCCAATCCCTTAGTATTTAAATCCTCCTTTACCCCTTCCCTCCATCCTTTTCTAGGGGTGACCCATACCCCTCCTTCCTTCACTCCCTACATCACAGATTTATACCCTCTCTTAGAAATCCTATTTTGAACCGTCCTCTCTAAAATTCTAACCACTTCAAGAAACTCTTTCTCAGCCCTCTGATTATTTTTTTTTGTTTAACTTTACTCCTTCTTATCTCCTAACTCTGATTTCTCTGTAAAATGTTCCCACCACACATTGCCTTCGAACATAACGTCTCTGCTGCCTCCAGCCTCCTCGCTGCAGCATCATAACCCATGCTTCGCACCCATACAAAAGTGTTGGTACCTCTCTACTCTTGTATATATTCCTTTTTGCCATGATGCCTCAGTGAACCTCCTATCTTATTTCTCTTCATCATTTCTATGGTTTATCTCATCTCTTGTAGAACTATCCACCGACAAGTCCTCTCCCAAATAACCTTTAATCATACACATACAACCCGCACATATAAAAAGAGAGGAGCTTACGACGACGTTTCGGTCCGACTTGGACCATTTACAAAGTCACACTGTATTGTTCCAGTCACGGTATTGTGCCTTTTTTGTTATTTATAACCTTTAATCAGTTCTATCATTGGCAACATAATACTAAAACAAATTTCTGAGAGATCTTAGTCTGTCTTCACTTTCTTGATATTTTCAAGACAAGACGTTATCGGTTGTTGTGCCATTAACCTTAAATTCTAGTGTTCTACTTTTACAGTTACCAACTTGTCTGTTCCACTTCACGGTTTTCTATATATAAATCATACACCTAAGACTATCACACTTTGTTTTTTATATGATACAGAATGGTTTGCACCGCATAAAAGATATAGTATGTATACGAATATTAATGTATTATTATAGTGCTTAATATATCACTTTGAGGAGTGCCAAGCTGCATTTCTTTAATTTCACTTTTATATTCCTAAAGCAATGCAGGTTTTCTCCCATCGTTCCACAAGCAATAATTCATTCTAGTACGATTACTATTGCATTCAAGTAATTACGTCAACGTACCATCTGAGTGATTTATTTCACATAAAGTATTAACTTTTCTTTGTATGCTATAATTATGCTCCTTAATATTAAAGTAGGAACTTTTAGTTTATCCTAAAAATAAAGCTGCGTTTGCTTCCAGAATTTTAAATGGTTTGATGAAGAATAACATCTTTTAGCTCGAAGATTATTTGAAAAGAAATAATAGGAATTATATTTAATTAAAGTCGCAATATCATGGTTGGAACTATTCACAACTAACCCACAAATCAAAGAGAAAGCTTACACAGGACTGCTGTATATATCGTTCTGAACGTAATAACCAATAAAATGTTGGTTTTAATGTCGACATCCCGACCTAAATGACCCCTACGAAGCGTAAATATTACCTGGTAAGGTTAATAACTTCAGTGATGGAAATGACAGGTCAGCTTATTATTGATGGCTATTCAAGGGTTCCAGCCACGACAGGAAATAATGAATTCAATATATAACAATATTTATCTTGAGGTCGACGTTACAGTGAAATTTTCAGTTCTCTGCCACCACTACGCTTGTCCACAGAATGTGTAACTGCTCTGAGAATATCGGTTAATCAGGCATCATCCTCGCATGTATTAGTGACTATCTTATCACCTAATGCTCTAGAAAAATCATTAGGGAACTGATAGGCCAACATAGAACAGCAAGAGTGAGAGCAACTAGAAATTAGAGTAAAGAAATGCTGATAAGTAGGCTGCTACTAAACTATGATTGGACATCAATAATAAGATGCACATATGTAAATGATCCATGGGAAAAAAATAGACTTATTTTCCCTGCTTCCTGGATGATATTAAACCAATAAAGAAAGTTAGGATAAAAAGAAGAACCGAACCCTAGATTACGGGCGAGATATTAAATAATATCACATACGGAGACCAGCTCTTTAAAAAGGTTAGAGCAAATAGCTAGGAGGATGCAGTGCTAAATGAAATTCACAGGATGAGGAACAATATATAGGCGCTTATAAAAGGAGCAAAGGCAATGCACTATCGCTCTATAACTGAAGAATATATGAGCTATCCAAGAAAGCTCTGTCAACGTTCAGAAGCACTTGGGTATAGGCATACACAAGTGGATCTAACACTGTATTTAGGATTCATAACACTGTATTTAGGATTCAAACACTGTATTTAGGATTTATATCTGGTAAAGTGCCAAATTGTTTTAATTCACGCTATGCACTTGTTGCTTTATCATTAGTCAGTATTTCTGCCAGATCCTATCAAATAATTCGACACTGACCCCTAATGAGTTTAAAACTTATTACAGCCCTAAAGGCATCACCCCAATTAATTCCAAGCTATTAGGAACGTCTTACAAATTTGTAAAAAATGGGCTAAGTTAAACCCAGCCAAAAGGAATCAGACCTGATAATATTCCATCCCAATTCCTAAAATATAGTTCCTTCAAATTTTCAGTCCCAGTAGCATACATAATAAATTTATCTATCATCACCAGTACCGTGCTGGATGAGTACATAATAAATTTATCTATCACCACCAGTACCGTGCCGGATGAGTACATAATAAATTTATCTATCACCACCAGTACCGTGCCGGATGAGTACATAATAAATTTATCTATCACCACCAGTACCGTGCCGGATGAGTACATAATAAATTTATCTATCACCACCAGTACCGTGCCGGATGAGTACATAATAAATTTATCTGTCACCATCAGTACCGTGCCGGAGGCGACCGTCACTCATTTTCAAGAAGATGCAGGTCATGGTAGCATACTGAGCGTGATATTGAAAATTCAAGTCAAAACAGTATATTACCAGGCAGTTAAATATCGAAATGACAGTAAGAAACATCCCCCATAGTTAACAAGCAGGAGATCTAACTCAACTGAAACCTCCTTAATTAATCTGATCGATTAACTGCGAACTGAATGCTAATAGGGACTCTCACATATATGGTGAAATTAGACATAGAACAAGCACTGCATAAAGTGATCAATAGCATACAATGCAAGAAACTACACGCTGTTGGCATAGGATCCTGTTGCCTGAACAACAGGAAACAAATAGTCAAAGTCTACAATATAGTCAGAACCTATGCTGACAACATATGGAGCTCCACATGGAAGTATTTTCGCTCCCCTGTTATATCTGTGTTATGTAAATAACATGTCATTTGGTGTGAAATGCAAACTCATATTATATATACAGATGACAGTGCTATTCTGGTCTCAGGTAAAAAAACAAACGGATATAGCTAAAGTAATATAACTTGCAGACACTAAGGAAAAAAACCCAGAAGCGATAGATACTATATGGCTTAAAAATTTAACTGAAAAGGGCAAATGTCAAGATCTTATTCATTATCATGTCGATTATTCTTCTTATTCATGGCACTCTGCTCTAACAAAAAAAGGACAACAAATTATCCAGAATATTAGGGTAAGATTCATCCTGACATGTGCCAAAGACAGCTTAGAGGTCAGGATGAAGTACAATAACTGGAAATACTTAATATGGCAGCTAGAGTAAGGCAGCTGAAGCTCATTCATGTATTCAAAATTACTAGCAACATATGTCCAAAATTACATGCTGCAAATTTTGTCAAGATTGGGAACCCTAGCCAGTAAGAAACTAGGGGGAAATGAACACAATTTTACAGTATCTCAGTAGGTGGCCAGGCCTCAAATACTTTCTGTTGCACAGCAATAAAAGATTGCAATGGGTTGCCTGATCATGTCAAAGCCAGAGTTAATATACACCAATTTATGAAGAGAGTTAAAGAGTACAGAAAGGGAGGTAAGTGATTACTTGTATACTCGTAGATAATAATCATGTAGCTGTTAGTCTCAAATTATTTTTTTTTAATATTTTACTAATACTTTTACCATCCATCCCCTTTAAGCTAAGTATTTTTGTTCATGTCATCACTGTCGTAGGAATAAAAGTTCCAAATTCTTGTGAAAAACTTATATCAGTACTCAACTTGTCTTCCAAATAAAACGTTCAATATTACAAGCGTTCGTTAGTTTGTTCTACGCTACGTTATGCTTGGTTAATCGCTTTTAGCAAAAATAAAAGCGCAGCTTATCCCTGGCAGTGTGGGTCACATCAATCCTGCTTAAATTTCGGTAACCTGTCGCTCACTGTTAAAGTTGGTGGACTCGACTCATTGCCGCAGTGTTAAGAGCATAAGAAAGGAGCTCTACAGCAGACCTACTGGCCCAAGCTAGTCAAGTCTAACTCACTCCCTCTCACATGCACTCATATTTGTTTATCCTATTTTTTTATAAATGCACAACGTTTTAGCTTCAAGAACGTCACTCGAGAGTTTGTTCCACGCACACACAACTCTATTACCAAACCAGTGTTTTCCTATATTGTTGGTGTTAAGATGCTGAACGACTCGACGTAGAAAAAAGGATATAGCGTTTAGCAGTCACACAATAACAGAAACAAGACTGGAAAAATTTTTTTTAGACAGGTATTGAAGGGAAAAAGTGGGGAAAAATATAAAAATGGAGCATAATATTATCTGGAATGTTAAGTGTGCTTGAAATAACACGTAAAGAAGACACTCCTGGTGTTTCTCGTACCTTGTTTAAAGTGATGTGTTTCTGTCGCTGACCTAACTGAGAAGGTTATCGCCTATAATTCGCGAACCCAACTCCCTGTACCTCATTGCACGCAAGAGGCACAATATTTGTACAGTATATCCAATCATTCAAGAGAGAGAGAGAGAGAGAGAGAGATAGAGAGAGAGAGAGAGAGAGAGAGAGAAGCTTCAGCTAAATTTCAATAATAGACCTACGTGACATAGCTTAACCCCCTGAGAGGTCTAGGAGCTGGCAACCAACACGCTCAAGAAGTCTGGCACCAGTGGTTGAACATCTTCATAAGGCCCAGGAGCTGTATATCAATACCGTTAAGACGGACAGTAAGTGTAACAATCCTAAGCTGCTTCTACGTCATATCCATCAGCACTGAAGGTTTGAAGCCAGTCAGTACTGCCATTGATATGTTGTCACATGGAAACCAGTATCTCAATTTATCTAATGAAACACCAGCTTAGAAAGTTTGAAATCTATCAGATGAGACATTCTCCAATTATCATATGGAAACTAATGTTCAAATTGGTTTAATGAATTTGCAGTTTAGCGCTTCTATTTGATTATAATAATAATAGTAATAATAATAATAATAATAATAATAATAATAATAATAATAATAATAATAATAATAATAATAATAATAATAATAATAATAATGAATTTGCAAATTGGAACTTTCACAACCCACGAAAGTTTGAAGTAAATAAAAAATGTATTACCAGTTTATCGTATAAAAATATTCAATTTTTTAAGCAATATTTACAAAGTAGCCCTTACACATTGCAACAACATTCCGAACTTCTCGCTATGTAAGATGAAAACTGTACCGGGGTATGATCGATTCTCAAATGGGTTTTCATTGTTTTCCCTATTAGACATTCTATTTTAAATTCTCTACAAATACGTAAGAAATAATTTTAATGAGCTTTTAATTTAGGAAAAAGGGAGTTCAAGTCAGTCAGACCTAAGATTTTTTCAAATTTCGGGGGTTAAAATAGAATAGGGCAATTAGCCCCTACGACTGATAAAGTTGACAAATTGAAACTAACACAGTCCTAAAGCAACCCGAATTTTGCCCTATAAACAAGATATCCCAACGTTTAATACAGTGGTTCTGAACTCGTTTCAGGCCATGGACCAGCAGTGGTTCATGGGCCACCAGTTGAGAACCACTGGTTTAGAAAATTGAAGCTCATCAAATGAAGCATTCTCTTCTTATTGTATTGATATTAAAATCACCATTTACTTAATAAAATTGATAATTTGATAAATAAACAAACCAAAACCAATGCGAGGTCTTCATCAAACCAGAATATTTCAGTGATAAAAAATTAAAGCCGATGGGAAAGGCATTCACAAGTTATAGCTCGAAAACCAATAATTGCAAATATTTTCAGTGTGTTCGTAAAGTTACAAATTCAAATTCGTTTAGTCTAAACTTAACACCAACTATCAGAGAAATAAGATTCATCAGCCTTTAAAAAATCAGGACATTCAGAAAAAAAGACATTTACAAGTTATTTGATGCAAAGTTATTACATACCATTTTAAATATAAAATTGATAAGTTTGCACCTATGCACACTTGTAACAAAGGCACCCTTCTTTGTAGTAGGATACGTTAATTAGTAGCGGTTTTCTCTAGTGATTTCACAGAAACCAAAGTTGTTTTTTCGTCTATAAAACTGATCAAAGGGCATCTGCATATATGACTAGCTGCTTGAACCTTTCCTTATTTACAGTAAACAAACACCGAAAATCTGACTCCAAAAACTGTCTTCTGTAGTATTTCTTACATTTATAAACCACTCTATCCATTGTGCAAATACTACCTTATACCAGCCAAAACACAGCTTTGTAAGCGAGGCGGGGAACAAGTTATAAACGAAAACCTTGGGGAAAGAAAAAGAAAAGAAAAATAATTCTGGTAGTCATTCTGTGAACCCTCCAGTGATACTCCTATTTACACCTAACTACCCTTCCTCTAGGGGTCATGGCGAACACTTATATACCTGGCTCCCTCTAATCTCGGTGAAGTAACGACCGCTTATATACCATAGTAAGCTATCCTCCTGAGGCCATAGCAGTCGCTTCCATATCTGGCTACATTTCTTCTTGAAGTCATAACACACTTTCTGACTGTTAACCTCAAGAAATAAAAGACACCATTGTTGGATCGTTATCTTGAATTCCACCACGGTGTTAGTGATTCACATAAATATAAACAATCATCATAGAGTAATACGTTATGGTGCATGATTGTAGCAACTCTTATCCTCACGAAGTTGCAGTCACTTAATCTGGACCTAATTCATTCTCTTACCGGCGTCATATATGTAAGAACCTTATGGCTACTACATACCAGTTTTCAACAAAATAATTTTGGGAATTATAGCTGTATATGAAGTTTCAATCTTCCAACAGTAATATGTCTCATTTCATAAATTATAGTTTCTGCCTGCTAAGATGTTTTAATATCCGAATTATTGGTAAATAATAGCAGTGTGCGTGTGTTCGTAATGAGAGTGTTCATGTGTTCCTAATAACAACCTACGTGTTTTCGGAACTCCACATAATTAGGACTTATTCGGGGATTTTTGAAGAATGGTTGCGTCAGTAAAAGCGCCTTCGTGAAAGTCCTAATATAATAATATTATGTCTTGAGAAATGATAGCGTCGGTACATACAGGAAAGATTATTACGGAAGACTGTCATTACGACTATCACCCTCAAGACGTCGGGAATACAAGAGTCTCAAGCTAAAAAAAAAATGGCAGAGTGAGAAACCATAAAGAATTATTGCACGTGCAAAATATACGCTTAAAAAAAACTGAAATTTACCGCATTTGGTTCTGTAATAGTCTGGAAGAAAATTTAAGTCTTAAAAATCTTCCTAAAAAAAAAGCTTTATTCAGCTATTAAGGAAAATGGCAGCATGTGCCACACTGAATAATTATCCACACTGAATAATTATGAAAGCTACAACCTCTTCTCGCATTAGTAAGTTAATTATTCAATTTATTTGCATAAGTAGGATAACATACGTATACGTTTGCCAAAATTCAGTCAGTAGAAGTCACATCCATACCTGAAACATCATAAAAAAAATACTAGCTTCTACATAATCGTTTTCTTAGGATTTCTCAACAAACTTTATTTAGGTTAAGATTGATTATTGTTAATTACTAATAAGGATTTTAGGGAGTAAGTACTGTTAATGGAACGGAACGAAGATATTTGTGTAACACAAGGACATATTACGAAACGTTTCACTCACTGAGAGTTGTGTCAGTCCTCCATTATAGCGCAAGAGAAAATTTAGAGTATATATAAGAAGAGATCTTAGGTACAGAAGTCGCTAGGTCGATGATATGTTGAGAATGTCACCTGATCCATGTGTCTTAATGGGATAGTACCAAGATGGCCAACATTACCAGATGTTTGGTCTATAATATATAAAAATGGCGATTAAAGATTATTCAAGAAAAGGTCTTTAAATTGCCATGTGAATTATAGTGGATCACATAGTCGTTTCTCAGATTGTCCCTGCTACACAAACACACACGCATATATATATATATATATATATATATATATATATATATATATATATATATATATATATATATATATATATATATATATATATATATATATATATAAATTCGTGATCATTGCATCAAAATTATCTCGAAACAAACAGTTTGTTTTTACAACTGGATAAAAAGTTCAATTTTATTGAAAGTGTGAGATCGATTTGAAGAGGCTGTCTCAAGTTCATTGTATGTAAACAATGTAGCTAGAAGTAGAGCCATAAAGGAGCGAAATGTGTTTAGTAATGGTGGTAGCAGAGGTACAGGAAGTGGTAGTGGTGATGGTAGTAGCACTGATCATGGCATAATGCTTTGAACGTAGTAATGATGATTGTGGGTATGGCTGTGGTGGTAGTTGTAATAGTGGCCATAACAGTGAACGTGGTGATGGTGGTGGTGGAGAGGGTGGTGATAGTGGTGGTGGAGAGGGTGGTGATGGTGGTGGTGGAGAGGGTGGTGATGGTGGTGGTGGAGAGGGTGGTGATAGTGGTGGTGGTGGGGGTGGTGATAGTGAAGTGGTGGGCATGTGATATCTTGTATACTGAAGGAATACAAGTTTCTGGTAAATGAAGTTGATTTTAAGTTTTGAGAACTAATGTTAGACATGTAAAGACTTTTAATAGTTGGATAATTGTTGGCTTGATGTAGTGAATGTTGCATGTAGTGTATTACCAAGGTAAGTTGTTGTTGTAGTGAATGTTGCATGTGCTGTATTACCAAGGTAAGTTGTTGTTCTAGTGAATGTTGCATGTGCTGTATTACCAAGATAAGTTGTTGTTGTAGTGGCTGTTGCATGTAGTGTATTACCAAGGTAAGTTGTTGTTGTAGTGAATGTTGCATGTGCTGTATTACCAAGATAAGTTGTTGTTGTAGTGAATGTTGCATGTGCTGTATTACCAAGTTAAGTTGTTGTTGTAGTGAATGTTGCATGTGCTGTATTACCAAGGTAAGTTGTTGTTGTAGTGAATGTTGCATGTGCTGTATTACCAAGGTAAGTTATTGTTGTAGTGGCTGTTGCATGTAGTGTATTACCAAGTTAAGTTGTTGTTGTAGTGAATGTTGCATGTGCTGTATTACCAAGGTAAGTTGTTGTTGTAGTGAATGTTGCATGTGCTGTATTACCAAGGTAAGTTGTTGTTGTAGTGGCTGTTGCATGTAGTGTATTACCAAGGTAAGTTGTTGTTGTAGTGAATGTTGCATGTGCTGTATTACCAAGGTAAGTTGTTGTTGTAGTGAATGTTGCATGTGCTGTATTACCAAGGTAAGTTGTTGTTGTAGTGAATGTTGCATGTGCTGTATTACCAAGGTAAGTTGTTGTTGTAGTGAATGTTGCATGTGCTGTATTACCAAGGTAAGTTGTTGTTGTAGTGATGTTGCATGTAGTGTATTACCAAGTTAAGTTGTTGTTGTAGTGAATGTTGCATGTACTGTATTACCAAGGTAAGTTGTTGTTGTAGTGAATGTTGCATGTACTGTATTACCAAGGTAAGTTGTAGTTGTAGTGAATGTTGCATGTACTGTATTACCAAGGTAAGTTGATGTAGTGAATGTTGCATGTACTGTATTACCAAGGTAAGTTGATGTAGTGAATGTTGCATGTATTGTATTACCAAGGTAAGTTGATGTAGTGAATGTTGCATGTACTGTATTACCAAGGTAAGTTGTAGTTGTAGTGAATGTTGCTGTACTGTATACAAAGGCAAGTGATGTAGGAATGTTGCATGTATGTATTCCGGTGTTGATGTAGTGAAGTTGCATGATGATTCCCAAGGTAAGTTGATGTAGTGAATGTACAGTACTGTTTGCAAGGTATGGATGAGTGAATGTTGATGTCCTGGTATACCAGGAAGTTGTAGTTGTAGTGAATATTGTTTGTGTTATACAAAGGAAAAAATCTTTTGGATATTTTTTCTCTCTCTTGAAAGTGAACAAAATACTTAGTTTGCTGGAGTAACAGTACTGGATGGAGAGTACTGGGAGAGGTGTATTGGAAGGAGAGTACTGCGAGAGGTGTACTGGAAGGAGAGTACTGGGAGAGGTATACTGGAAGATAAGTACTGGGAGAGGTGTACTGGAAGGTGAGTACTGTACTGAGAGAGGTGTACTGGGAGTACTGGGAGAGGTGTACTTGAAGAAAAGTACTGGGAGAGGTGTACTTGAAGAAAAGTACTGGGAGAGGTGTACTGGAAGAAGAGTACGGAGAGGTGTACTGGAAGATGAGTACTGGGAGAGGTGTACTGGAAGAGGTGTACTGTAAGATGAGTACTGGGAGAGGTGTACTGGAAGAGGTGTACTGGAAGATGAGTACTGGGAGAGGTGTACTGGAAGATGAGTAATGGGAGAGTTGTACTGGAAGAAGAGTACTGGGAGATGTGTACTGGAAGAAGAGTACTGGGAGAGGTGTACTGGAAGGTGAGTACTGGGAGAGGTGTACTTAATATGAGTACTGGCAGATATGTACTGCAAGAGGAGTACTGGGAGAAGTGTACTGGAAGAAGAGTACTAGGAGAAGTGTACTGGAAGAATACTGGGAGAGGTGTACTGGATGGTGAGCACTGGGAGAGGTGTACTGGGAGTAGTGTATTGAAGAAGAGTACTGGGAGAGGTGTACTGGGAGAGGTGTACTGAAGAGTACTGGGAGAAGTGTACTGGAAGAGGAGTACGGGGAGAGGTGTACTGGAAGATGAGTACTGGGAGAGGTGTACTGGAAGGTGAATACTGGGAGAGGTGTACTGGGAGTAGTGTATTGGAAGAAGCTGGGAGAGATGTACTGGAGAGGTGTACTGGGAGAGGTGTACTGGAAGATGAGTACTGGGAGAGGTGTACTGGATGAAGAGTACGGGGAGAGGTGTACTGGAAGAAGAGTACGGGGAGAGGTGTACTGGGAGAAGAGTACGGGGAGAGGTGTACTGGATGAAGAGTACTGGGAGAGGTGTACTGGGAGAGGTGTACTGGAAGAAGAGTACGGGGAGAGGTGTACTGGAAGGTGAATACTGGGAGAGGTGTACTGGGAGCACTGGGAGCGGTGTACTGGAAGAGGGTTGCAGGAAAAAGTTTATTGGAAAAAAGTCAATTGAGAGAATTAAAGTGTAAGATTTTGACTGACTAAGCTTGACTAGAAGATTCTAACAGAGATATTGACTGAAAGAGTTTGACTTATAGAGTTTTATTGAAAGAAGTTGACTGAAAGTTTGACAGGAAGAGATTGACTGAAAGAAATTAACTAAAAGAGCTTGACCGGAAGAGTTTAACGTGATTGGAGTTTTGAGACTCTGTGACCGCAGGTTCGAACCCCACCCGTGGTATGGTTTGAAGAGTTTAACTGAAAGACATTGACTGGAAGAGTTTAAATGCAAGAGCGTTAGGGAAATAGTTTTACTGAATCTAATAAACTAAATGAGTTTGACTGGAAGATTATTCTCAGAAGACTAACTGGCAGAGCTTGACGGAAAGTGTTTAGCTATAAGAGTTTGCTTGGGAGGAGGTTGACTGCAGGAGGTTGACTGCAGGAGGTTGACTGCAGGAGGTTGACTGCAGAAGGCTGCCTGCAAGTTGTTGACTGCAAGTGGTTAACTGCAGTGGTTATCGTCGCCAGCGCTCTATGTGTTATGGTCAGTCATCGTCTGACGTCCTGGACCGGCCGGCGCTGTATGTCAGTCATCGTCTTAAGTCCTGGGTCAGACAGCGCTCTGTGTTGTGGTCAGTCATCGTCTTAAGTCCTGAATCAGACAGCGCTCCGTGTTGTGGTCAGTCATCGTCTTAAGTCCTGGGTCAGACAGCGCTCTGTGTTGTGGTCAGTCATCGTCTGAAGTCCTGGACTGGCCGGCGCTCTCTGATACGAGGAAGCTACATCCCGACGATATAATTTGGGATGCTGTATCAATTAGCGGTCTGTGTTAGTGGAGAACAGCTTGTTGTGCCACGGTTGTGGTGGACATTTTAGTGGCTGCGGTTAACTAAATTACAAATTTCATCGTAACAAAGACCCACATAATCACCATAAGAATGAGTAATAATAACTTTATTTCGGACACGTGTTCTTATGGCTTGTGGATATACGGTAGAAAGTACGTAAATTGTGATAACTACTCAATATTAAGTCAGCCTCAATCCCGGAACTATCCAATTAAAAAACTGGACTGCTAAAAGTGTGCTGACCGAAGGGTCAAAGACCGAATTTTAATTTACAAAAGGAATGCTTTATTGAATAATTAAACACTGAAACTAGGATTAATGAAATATTTTATAATAATAGAAAGAAGAGCCTGGAAGGAATTCTCCTGATATAATACCAGAGATGTTGGTAATTTGGTGAGTATATATTGCTCTTGGCATTTGCTTATTTTGGATATCACAACCGAATTGTGATGCATTACTAGAGTCGGTTCTTGCAACGTTACTTGGTTGCTTGTTTTATTAAGCCGCACACCCAAATATAAGCAAAACAACACATGAACTTGCAGCACTCATGCAAGACCCTTACTTAACTAAGCTCAAAAATATGCCAAGGAAAGACCAGAGATTCTCTCCAAACTTATACTGGTGCTGAAACAAAGGCTCCATGAAGAAAGGTGGTGGCTACTGTTGGTGGCTACTGGTGGTGGCTACTGTTGGTGGCTACTGGTGGTGGCTACTGGTGGTGGCTACTGGTGGTGGCTACTGGTGGTGGCTACTGGTGGTGGCTACTGGTGGTGGCTACTGGTTCTCAAGTCACTGTAGCAGTATTGAACAAGAGGGAATACGATAACGATATAAAACTGTTAAGCTAGTTGTCACTGTATGATAACTTGGCATATAATTAGTATTTTACCTATCAAGGTTACAAAGTAAAATATACTACGGGTGGGTGGCAGCTCACATTGATAACAGTTACAAGTAAGATAACACAAAAGATTTCTAATTGACTGTGCTAATATATCATGGCTGAAAATATATTAATACAGCACTTCTGATCCCATCATGTACTTCGGAGAGATGACCTGTTACTTCACGACTGGAGAGGCACTGGGACAACAAATACCAATTAAACCGGCTTCCGTGCGACTAGCTTATACCAGACCTACTCCACAAAACACCAAATAGCGTCACAGCACACACTCCAGAAACTGTCTCCTGTACTGATACACAGCAGCATTTCCTACATTTATAAACCACTCCATCCATTGTGCAAATACTACCTTATACCAGCTAAAACACGGCTTTGTAAGTGAGGCGGGGAACAACCACTGGCTGCGACTCTCCAGAGGAACTTTGGGTTCACGCTTAATACACTCCAAAAGCCAATGACAATGTCATGGGCGTTGTAATAAGAAAATATATCTTTTTGCAATGATTATAGGCATTAAATAAAGACAGATTACTCGGTAACAGCAACATACTCCGCAGTATAGAAAGGGAATATGAGACGACACAAACAACGCTGGTTATAGCCAGTGTTGAAAAAGGTATGGTGATACCGACAACATGTGGAAAAATATACTTATGTATAGTTCATGACATATATTATAGAAAACATTTCGCCACGAGTGGCTTCTTCAGTCCTACGAAGCCACTCGTGGCGAAACGTTTCCACCAATGAATGTCGTGAACTGTACATAAGTGCCTTCTGTGACATCAGAATGCCTTATTAAATAATAAGGGTAGAGTGACGCTTGCTACGAACATACAGTGTTGACTCCCATATTTTGATTCGAATATGATTGTGCACTACGACTTACAGTGTCAGTGCCATTAAATCACTAGAAGATAAATAAGACTCATTCAGTATACGTACAACACTGAGTATGTATTTTCATTTCCGGAAACGTCACTCAGGACTCTGCCAAATTAAAGTTTATCCGATGGATGACGTATAATGGCAAACGGATAAATGTCTTAACAGTTGAAATAAGCAAGAGAAGTCAGTGAAGTCAGGTCTTCTTTCATCCCCTCCCATATTAAAATAAAACAGTTAAATACATTGACGCAAACTATTAGATAGTTTAAATAAAATAAGTTACTTATTTAAAGTACGTTTAGCAAGGTTACATTAGGTTGCAATGTTAGCCTTAATGAAAAATAACAAATTAGCATAGCAATAGTTTTCGTAATTATATTTCACCTGTTTCCTTGAAGACGGATGGAAGAATCTTCACGTGAGTTTTCAAAGGATTATTAATGTCCGGTGTTCTCTATCATCTGTTGTCTTTTTCTTATTGTCTGACCTCGCTTGACTTTCGGTTAACGTAGCCAGTTGATTTAGATTCGATTCATACGAGTATTTTGTCTGATTCAGATTATGTTTCGTGAACTTTGGTTTATATAAGATTCTGTCAAAATTTCAGGGAATTGTGTTAAAATTTCGAGAAATTGTGTTCATATTTTAAAGGTTTCTCTTTACATTTAAGTAGATTTAATTAGTATTTTGCGAGATACGTTCAAATTTCGAGGAACTGTGTTCATATTCTGTGGGATTCAGTTCGTATCAAGTAGGATTCTTTTCATATTAAGTCTGATTCATTTCCTATTTCAGTGTTTGTATATACCTTTTTTGAAGTGTGAAGTTGAGTGTGTTAGATAACAAAAATATTGGTGTATGTGACCTTTGTTAGCAGCTGTGCTATTCCCACTAATGTCTTACTTGATTTGATTCTCCTTTTTGTTGACATTTTTTTACTTTCAAGGTCAATTTTATTCTTAAACCTTTGTAGTTGCTATGGGCTCTCCTCTCTTCCCTGTCCTTGCTAATCTTTGTATCTCGAAACTGGTCCACCTCCTACTAATGGGGTAAGTCCTTCTCTCTGGTGTCGTTTAGTAGAAAAAGTCTTTGTAGATAATCTCTTTGAGCCTTTTGTTGATGCCCTTAAAATATCTTGCTTCTTCTATCAAGTTCAAAGAAATGGGAATTTAACTCTTTGCTTCTTGCCTTGAATTTCAGGTCTACCTCTCTATGACAGACTGTTTTATTTTTCTAGTTTAACGCAAGCCTATGTACAGTGGCATTGAACAAACACTCGTTTTTTTTACCATGCTCCCTCTATCAAGGAAAGTGTTTTTATTTCTCGCTTTCTGCGTACCTCTCCGCAAACATGACCCTCAGTTTCTCGACACTGAGTTTTCCCCTCTTCGTAGCTCGTTCTTCTGCCTTGGTTATCATCCCGATTTCACAAACTCTGCCAACCATCATACTGAATAACTGAATAACTAGTCACAGAAGCACAAAGTTAATGGGTCAAGTCGAACCGAAACGGACTTCCTTCTCTCCCAAACCCAATAAGTCTCTCTGTCCTCTAGATATCTAATTTGCCTCTCCTAAGTGTGGGTTTGTTGCGTTCTCAGATAAATAGACGCAGGCTAAGTCAATAGATTGACTTCTAGTAATCTCTGGTATTTGCTACAGAAATCGCATTTTCTAACGGGGTTATTTATGAATTGTTACGGTACTGTGTCTTTTTTAATCTTCCTGATATGCACCAGCTGGAAATAATTCCTATCCCTTTCCCCCACCGAAATTTATTTTTAATAGAACTGGAAGATTTTGGGCTACAATCTCCGCAGCAATTACAAGACTAATGGGATCCAGTTTGAACGAAGCTGAACTTACTCATCATAAGAAACCACTGTGTCAACACTTGTGGCTCTCATCAGGGTAGTCGGTTCTTGGCCACAATATTCTCTATTCTTATTTGTCATATGTTTGCATTATGACCTAATCGCAAACCTGAAGGGCATATACATCTCTTGGAGTAAATACATGGGAACCTCACGTCTCTCTGTGTAGACACACACCTGTGCAAATGCATGAGAGAAACAGATCTCGTGTTTATACAGTGACTGATACATTCTTCTATCTATATATTCTTTAGTTCCTGTTAAGGTGTTAGGTTACAAGAGTAGAATGCATTTACCAATACATTGGTTACCATAGAAAGTGAACATATAATCAGTAAATACTCAGAAAAACATAGATTTGTATGTATTGTCTCCGGTGTTCTTTTCTTTTCACCAATGTTTATATACTAATATACAAACCCTTACAGTTCCCAAAGCACTTTTCATGTTTTTTAAACATTTAACATGGGCAGTTTGTGGGAAACGAAATATTTTTTACACAGTTTATTTTACAAACTAAGAGTTATTCTAATTCTTCTCAGTTCAAATTCCCCGAAGCCAGCGGATAGTAGCCGGTTTGAGCAGTAGTTGCGGCCACAGTAAGTACCACTCGCAGTCCGCTGAAATATCCGCTGAAACTATTTTCAGGAATTATAAAAAATGTTGTGTGAACGTAAAGCTGTTAAACGCTGGGTGTGTGATGGGAGGTAACTGACCACTTGAGAGGTCAAGTGTTGAATAATGGTTGAGTTTGCTGGAATAACTGTACTGACAACCAGGTAACTTAACACTTGAGAGGTCAAGTGTTGAAAGATGGTTAAGTGACCTGGAACAACTGTACTAGGTAGTAGGTTGGTAGACAGCAACCGCCCAGGGAGGTACTACCGTCCTGCCAAGTGAATGTAAAACGAAAGCCTGTAATTGTTTTACATGATGGTAGGATTGCTGGTGTCTTTTTTTCTGTCTCATAAACATGCAATATTTCAGGTATGTCTTGCTACTTCTACTTACACTTAGGTCACACTACACATTCATGTACAAGCATATATATACACACACCTCTCTGGGTTTTCTTCTATTTTCTTACTAGTTCTTGTTCTTATTTCCTCTTATCTCCATGGGGAAGTGGAACAGAATTCTTCCTCCGTAAGCCATGCGTGTCGTAAGAGGCGCCTAAAATGCCTGGAGCAAGGGGCTAGTAACCCCTTCTCCTGAATAAATTACTAAATGTAAAAGGAGAAACTTTCGTTTTTTCTTTTGGGCCACCCTGCCTCGGTGGGAAACGGCTGACGTGTTGAAAGAAAGAAAGGATATATATATATATATATATATATATATATATATATATATATATATATATATATATATATATATATATATATATATATATATATATATATATATATGCAAGACAACCACTATGAAAAAATAGAGGAATTCCAAGCGCTTTCGTGACTACTCACATTATCAAGGAACTATAAAAGGAAACATGACAAGGAGGCTTATAAAGGGGCAAGACTACACCTCACAGTCACATCACACTAACAAAGACTACACCTCACAGTAGCGTAACATCGCACGACTCTGTGAAGAGGAACATAAGAAAGGACCTGAAACTCTTCCCAAGAATTAAGATTAGTCCAATTTATCATTAAATTCTTCCCAAATTTTATTAATTATAAATGAATCCAATTTATATAAACCAAAAGAAATATTCCTATTATTTTCAAAACTGCTTTTAATGAAACATGATTCTATTATATTCCTCTCAACCATGGACTTGCTTGATACAACCTTCTCAGCATTTTGAAAATCAATTGGATGGTTAAAATCTCTCACATGCATAAATAGAGCATTTACTGTGATTTTTTTACATATATATATATATATATATATATATATATATATATATATATATATATATATATATATATATACATATATATGTAAACATATGCACATGCATAAATAGACCCATGCATTCGTATACACTTAAATATATACATAAGAAAATATATTCTTACATTTTCGCACATTTGCATATGGACTTATAAATATGTACTTTTTTACACATGCATACGAAAATATAGAAAAGTACGTTGATAGTTTTGTCTGAATACTCGTACAACACACATACATATGCACAATGTACATATACATACACAATGCACATGCATTAACATATATTATATGTGTGTAAAAGTCTTTAAGTTTTCCAATCTCTTCAGGCATAACTTTACCCAACTTTTGTTATTATTACTATAGTTATTTAAATTGCTTCATGCTTAAGACTGCTACATTAACTTAGGAATGCTGCATCTTTTTTTTTTTTTTAAATAATTTACACACAACAAAACATAATGAGCATGAAATTGTATCTTTAAAATATATGTATGTCTGGTGTCCGCAAATTTATGCTCACGGAAGAGAATTTTGGCACCTGATGATAACACAACAACTAAACACATCAATTAAGCGGCTGTGGTTCAGGTAATTACACTGGGCCAGCGAGAATTAAGCATTTTCCAGACGGATAATGCCATCTCTTTCACATTGATGGGTTTTACGCTCCCAGGCTGGATGCTTGAAGGACGATACTATTAAGACTCCATAATGACATTCACCTGTGTTATCTGTTGTGTTTGCAGCAGTAAATAATGCCAGTAAAGTGCTCTCATCTCAGAGGCTTGGAGAGGTGGACCACATACTATCAGACACAAGGGAAAGGGTTCTCCCTCACCACTGACACATTATGTCACCGTAAATTTGGCTAATGAGTTTTATGTCCCAAGCGTGAATCCCATTTGCTCATTTTCATGTTAGGTGGCGTGTCTCACTCCCGATTAGCTGAGGGAGGATCGAGCCTCCACCTCACCCTGTGCTCCATGACTCACTCTAGTTTAGAGCTTTGTATAATTACATTACTATTACTACTACTACTATTTCTACTACTACTACTGGAAATAAATGGTATAAAATACCGACACAATGGAAAAAATAAACATAAGCAGTATAATGTGATCCTTTATTGACAACGTTTCGCCCACGCAGTGGGCTTTATCGAGTCACAGACAGATCTACCTGGAAAATGAGCAACATGGAGATATATATAGGGTACAGTCAGGTGGAGAATGCTGGGTCAGGTGGAGAAAGCTGCATGTGAGTCTTAAAAGTAGTGTGATAGTTAAAAACATAGTGTGACTTAAAGGACCTGCAGTGTACCATTCTTCAACGCTATCCCACCTAGAACTCAAGAATGGTGCACTGCAGGTCCTTTAAGTCACACAATGTTTTTAACTATCACACTACTTTTAAGACTCACATGCAGCTTTCTCCACCTGACCCAGCATTCTCCACCTGACTGTACCCTATATATATCTCCATGTTGCTCATTTTCCAGGTAGATCTGTCTGTGACTCGATAAAGCCCACTGCGTGGGCGAAACGTTGTCAATAAAGGATCACATTATACTGCTTATGTTTATTTTTTCCACTACTACTAGTACTACTACTACTATGACTACTACTATTACAGCTATTATTACTTCTAATATTACTACTCACTTTACTATTACATCTGCTATTAGTACCACTACTACTACTATTATTATTACTATCAGTACGACTAATGCTACTGTTACTACTATTTTTACTACTAGTACTATTAATACTAATACGACTACTACTACTACTAATAATAATAATAATTGTAATTATTATTATTATTATAAAATACTACAGCTACTATTACTACTACTACTACTATTATAAATAATAATAATATTACTATTAATATTATTATTGTTAAAAAAAATAAATTAAAGTTTTTCTATCTAGGCTTAAAATTCTGATATGAAGTGTGAATGATCTCAGTTGCTCTTCACTGATGACTCAGCTCTTAGAGGAGACTCGCCAGAGAAGTTATAAAAGCAGGTGGAACAATTGAGTTTCTTGAGTCAACCAAAGAAGTTGAAAGTGAACATTGTCAAGAGCGAAGGTAATGAAATTAAGACATTATCTAGGCAGTGAAAGATTAGACGTCGGATTGGAGAGGATTTCTGAAATGGAATTGAAGAAACAAGAAAATGGATGGAGTGCTGAGACGTCCGTGAAGAGAAAGATTTTTCAATTGAGGCAAAATTGAGTGGAGTGAGGCAAGGGCTTTGAACGTTGCAGCGAGGAGGAGGAGGCTCGAGGCAGTGGAGAGGTCATGTCTGATATCAATGTTTGGTGTATATATTATGCGGATAAGACTAATACAAGTTTGTAGATGTTGTGGTATGAGAGAAAGCGAAGAAACGGTGTCACAAATATTGTAACAATCTACGAGGACACCATGAATATAACACCAAGAATACCATGAATATAACACCAAGAATACCATGAATATAACACCAAGAATACCATGAATATAACACCAATAATACCATGATTATAACACCAAGAATACCATGATTATAACACCAAGAATACCATGATTATAACACCAAAATACCATAACTATAACACCAAGAATACCATGACTATAACTTCAAAATACCATGACAATAACACCAAGAATACGATTATTATAACACCAAGAATACCATGAATATAACACCAAGAATACAATAACTATAACACCAAGAATACAATAACTATAACACGAAGAATACCATGATTATAACACCAAGAATAAGATGAATATAACACCAAGAATAAGATGAATATAACACCAAGAATATCATGACTATAACACCAAGAACATCATGACTATAACGCCAAGAATACCATGACTATAGCACCAAGAATACCATGACTATAACACCAAGAATACCATGACTATAACACCAAGAATACCATGAATATAACACCAAAAATACCATGATTATAACACCAAGACTACTATGATTATAACACCATGAATACCATAATTGTAACGCCAAGAATACCATAACTATAACACCAAGAATAACATGATTATAACACCATGAATACAAAGATTATAACACCAAGAATACCATAACTATAACCCTAAGAGTTCCATGACTATAACACCAAGAATACCATGACTATAACACCAAGAATAACACCAAGAATACAATGACTATAACACCAAGAATATCATGACTATAACACCAAGAATACCATGATTATAACACTATGAATACCAAGATTATAACACCAAGAATACAATGACTATAACACCAAGAATACCATGACTATAACACCAAGAATACCATGATTATACCAAGAATACCATGATTATAACACCAAGAATACCATGACTATAACACCAAGAATACCATGACTATAACACCAAGAATACCATGAATTTAACACCAAGAATATCATGACTATAACACTAAGAATACCATGACTATAACACCAAGAATACCATAATTATAATACCAAGAATACCATGACTATAACACCAAGAATACCATAACTATAACACCAAGAATACCATGATTATAACACCATGAATACAAAGATTATAACACCAAGAATACAATGAATATAACACCAAGAATACCATGACTGTAACACCAAGAATACCATGACTATAACACCAAGAACACCATAACTATAACACCAAGAATACCATGACTATAACACCAAGAATACCATGACTATAACACCAAGAATACCATGACTATAACACCAAGAATATCATGACTATAACATCAAGAATACCATGACTTTAACACCAAGAATACCATGATTATAACGCCAAGAATGCCATAACTATAACACCAAGAATACCATGATTATAACACCATGAATACCAAGATTATAACACCAAGAATGCAATGACTATAACACCAAGAATACCATGACTATAACACCAAGAATACCATGATTATAACACCAAGAATAACATGACTATAAAATCAAGAATACCATGATTATAACACCAAGAATACCATGACTATAACACCAAGAATACCATGACTATAACACCAAGAATACCATGACTACAACACCATGAATATCATGATTATGACACCAAGAATAAGATGAATATAACACCAAGAATATCATGACTATAACACCAAGAACACCATGACTATAACACCAAGAATACCATTACTATAACACCAAGTATACCATGATTATAACCCTTGGTGACTATATCACCAAGAATACCATGACTATAACACCAAGAATATCATAACTATAACACCAAGAATACCATGATTATAACACCAAGAATACCATGATTATAACACCAAGAATATCATTACTATAACACCAAGTATACCATGATTATAACACTTGGTGACTATATCACCAAGAATACCATGATTCTAACATTGGCAATATCATGACTATAACACTAAGAATAGCATGACTATTACACAGGGAATAGCGTTATTATAACATTGAGGATAACATAACACTGAGAATAGCATGACTATAACACCGAGAATAGCGTGAGTATACCACTGTGGATACCATCACTATAACACTGATGATAGCATGACTATACCACTGTGGATAGCATGACTATAACACTGAGAATAGCATGACTATACCACTGAGAATATCATGACTATAATACTGAAGATAGCATGACTATAACACTGAGGATAACATGATTAAAACACTGAGGATAGCACGACTATAACACTGAGGACAGCATGACTATAACACTGAGGACAGCATGACTATAACACTGAGAGTAGCATGACTATAACACTGAGGATAGCATGACTAACACTGAGATTAGCATGACTATAACACTGAGAATAGCATGACTATAACACTGAGAATAGCATGACTATAACACTGAGGATAACATGACTATAACACTGAGGATAGCACGACTATAACACTGAGGATAGCATGACTATAACACTGAGGATAGCATGACTATAACACTGAGAATAGCGTGACTATAACACTGAGGATAGCATGACTATAACACTGAGGATAGCATGCCTATAACACTGAGGATAGCATGCCTATAACACTGAGGATAGCATGACTATAACACTGAGGATAACATGACTATAACACTGAGGATAGCATGACTATAACACTGAGGATAACATGACTATAACACTGAGGATAGCATGACTATAACACTGTGAATAGCATGACTATAACACTGAGAATAGCGTGACTATAACACTGAGGATAGCGTGACTATAACACTGAGGATAGCATGACTATAACACTGAGGATAGCATGACTATAACACTGAGGATAGCATGAATATAACACTGAGAATAGCATGACTATAACACTGAGGATAGCGTGACTATAACACTGAGGATAGCATGACTATAACACTGAGGATAGCATGAATATAACACTGAGGATAGCATGACTATAACACTGAGGATAGCATGACTATAACACTGAGGATAGCATGACTATAACACTGAGGATAGCATGACTATAACACTGAGGATAGCATGACTATAACACTGAGGATAGCATGACTATAACACTGAGGATAGCATGACTATAACACTGAGGATAGCATGACTATAACACTGAAGATAGCATGACTATAAGGACGAGAATATTTTGAGTTGTTTAGTGAGACACTACAATATCTCACACCCGGTCATTCTTAACTGTGTTTTTTAATTAATTTCTTCAGTCTTTCACTCGGGAATCCACTTAATATTGTAATGCATCCTTTCCTGTACTCAATGTCCTACGTATTACGCATTACTAGGTCCTCATCATTGTATTATACACTGTTTATATATTTTTTTTAAATTTAAGAAAAATTATCACTCGGCAATTTTTGGCTTTGTACATTCACTCATCAAGTCTGCACAGTATTTCTACACTCGAATTTTTATTGTACACTATTCTAGCACTCAGCACTGATTCTTGCACTCAACTTTGTACATGACCGCTCCTGCACTCAACATTGTACATGACTGGTTCCTGCACTCCATTTTGTACATGGCTGGGACCTGCAAGTCTAATACCTCCCTCCCACCCATGACCAGTACCTTCCTCCATCCCATGTCCAGTACCTCCCTCCAACCCATGTTCAGTACCTCTCTCCCACCCATGTCCAGTACCTCCCTCCCACCCATGTCCGGTTCTTCCTTCCATCCTATGCCCATTACGTCTCTTCATCCCATGTCCATTACCTATCCCCGCCCATGTCCAGTACCTCCCTCCCACCCATATCCAGTACCTCCCTCCCACCCATGTACAGTACCTCCCTCCCACCTATGTCAAGTACTTTCCTCTCACCCATGTTCAGTACCTCCCTCCCACCCATGTCCAGTGCCTCCCTCCTAGCAATGTCCATTACCTCCCTCCCACCCATATCCAGTACTTCCCTCCCACCCGTGTCCAGTATCTCCCACCCATGGCCAGTTTCTCCCTCCCACCCATATCCAGTATTTCCCCCCACCTGTGTCCAGTACCTCCCTCGCACCCATGGCCAGTACCTCCCTCACACCCATGGCCAGTACCTCCCTCACACCCATGGCCAGTACCTCCCTCACATCCCTGAACTCTAAACCTCCTAATTCCTCTCCCACGACTGCATCATCTCAACTCCTTATTCTCTTTAATTTTCTTATCGTATTCACCTTCTCATTCCTAAACTCCCTTCCCCACCCCCTTTATACTTCTCATCCCACTCTTTTCCCTCTCATCCATCTCTTTTACTTCTCTCATTATGCTATTGTACTAGAAACACAATTTTTAAAACTTCGTGAAGCCAAGGAACCTTTTGGTTAAAAAAATAGTTAATGGAAATGGTTTCTACAAAAAGAAAAAAAAAAGATAATTCTTCGTCTCCTCACCAAGGAAACTGACAACATTATTCATTATAATTTTACAATGCTGTCATAACCCTGCACGAAAAGCATTAAGAAGACTGACACATCAGATTCTTACTGGCACTCTAATAGACTACCCAAAAAGAGAAACAAATCTTTGCTAAGTATCACATTTTAATTTATTGGAATGAAAGACAAAATTACTGTGATAAGTTAAGCAAGAGAAGCAAACCTGTTTGATCATCAGCTGTGTTTACAAGAGTCGTCTGTGTTTCTTGTTGTGAGGGCGTGAAGGTAGCACTTATCAGAACTTGATAGAGATGCCAGGTCTCTCTAGGCAGTTCTGAATCATGGTTATCTGGTTGGTAATATTAGAAAAAATGTTGTAAATGCCTCTGGAAGAGATTGTTATATCGTTCTCTCTGATTAAAATGACACTTGTATATCAAGCTTTTTCAAGCCTTATTTAAGAAATAAAAAAAACTGAAGATTGTAAGAATCATTCTCTCTCTCTCTCTCTCTCTCTCTCTCTCTCTCTCTCTCTCTTTCCCCCGGTCTTTTATAAAAGATCTCACAGAGCCCCAATAATTTTTTTGCGGGGGAATCTTAGGAGTCTGCGGAACCCTAGGGTTCCACGGAACCCTATTGATAAAACCCTAGACTAAGAGGATAACTACCTCTGTAATTCCTCTGTGCCAGTGAGACGGAGTCTACCATTCTGTTATACATCTTAATCCACAGATTCAGATACGCTAAGGATGATCAGAGAGTGAATAAGGCACTACGATATCGCCTCCTTGCCGCCAATATATTTACGACCCATGATAAACCCAAATTTAGAACTGCGCTTCGCAGTTATAAATATCTGGTCTATAGCGATTGTTCAGTTTGGTGTCCTTGGAGAGTGCGGACACCTACAATCAGCACCGCATCACATTTATACGAACCGGGTAATATATAGGCATTTAAAGAAGATCAAGCATTTATTTAAGACAACGTTTCGCTCAAGGAGAGGTTTATCGAGTCATGATTTAACGAGGTTTTCCAAGAGACAAACGTAGTGTGTGGGGGAAAGAAGAGACTTTCGCCTCCAAGTGTCATTGTATTATTGGTCTTCGTCGCTTATACGAACCAGGTAAGCCTTGCTCTATAGCTCTCCTCTCTCTACCTCGATACTCTACTCATCAGAACAATTTCTTCTCGTAACAACCCCACCCCCACCCCCTGCACGTCGTTAAACCCAAATTACAATCTTATCTAACTGCGGTTCGATTCTCTAGATATCGACTCTGACCGGGCATTGTTGCCAAGGTAAGATTTATGGACTCAGTAACACTCCTGAGGTATCCACTTGCGTCACTCCAGTGATTGTTTCCATTTGCGTCTATAAATTTTAAGTATTACCCGGGTAGACCAGACTTGCATGAAGCGATATACCCATGTAAGTAATTCAGCTCTAAGAAAAATTCGATCGTCAGCTCTCTCGGGGATATTTTCATTCTACATGAATCCTTTAAGGAAAGTGCTCTTGATTCGAGAAATTGGAGCTATTCTCTCTCTTCCTCGAATTCAACGTGACTGTCTCTCATTCCCTGTTTGTGTTTTCCCATGAATAACATAATCAAAACAATCATAGCAGTTATTATCATAACAAGGCCGCTGAGTAAACCGTGAACGGTATCCCTCATACTGCATAACCCCAGCTCCCTGAACCTTAATGTACGCAATAGGAAGATTGCAGAATGCAACAAAAGTTTCTAATGCAATTAGATATTAGAGTCTAAGATTTTTTTCAAATCTGAAGAAGAATTAATAAGTTATCCCGTTGAAACTAATTGCCCAATTTTTTCACTGAAAAAGGCTAATTAAGACCTACACATCACAAAACTAACTCTGACCTTCCACTAAGAGACACAAGCACTGGAAGATGAGTACCAATCTGAAGAGACTTTTTCCAGGCAAATCATAGAGATTAATATTACCAATGTTCCAGTATATACTAAGTTTGAAACCTCTCATAAGTTATATTATCAAGTTATTTGCGTTGAAGTTTTGAAGCCAATGGAATGAGACGTAAATTACTTCTTGAAAACCGGTGCTTCAATTTTCCTGACGTCATCAAGAAAAATTGTAAATTGAGATCTAAGCAGGCCATTTTTTTTCTTTGAGTAACATTCACTAACATTTAGAGTTTAAACCCGATCGAAAGAAACATTTTCCCGTAATTTTACGGAAACTAATTTATTTAATAAAAGTGGCAAAAAATTATTTACAAAACTCAAAATCAAGGCGAAGATTTCTTTAAGAAAAACACATCAGCACTGTAAGTTTGAACCCAATCAGAAGGACCATTCTCTAGTTACTGGACAAAATCCAGCAATTTTAAGTTGATTAACTACGTTGGTAATTTCAGAAATTTGCACCTACACAGCGTGAAGTCAAAATCGTTTCATTGGTTCCATTAATGATGGATGCCGTTCAGAAGATGCAAACTCCAGTTATTTAAAGCAGAATAATCCTATACTATTTCAGAAATGAGATTGGCAAAATGACACCTACACATTCCACTAACAATACCAACCTTCCTCCAAGTAGAAAACACCAGTGGTATGTGGCTAAACTCCATCAGAAGATGCAATTCTGAGAACTTTTTGAATTACGATTACTGCGCTCGTCTGTCAAGTCAGATATTGCAAGGTGGATTGTGTATTTTTTTCTATATAGGGTGACTCTACCTTGGTTGGAAACGGCCTGTGATGTAAAAGTATAATAATAATAATAATAATAATAATAATAATAATAATAATAATAATAATAATAATAATAATAATAATAATAATAATATCTACATAGATAAAAGCAAAGTAATACTAGTAGCAAGAATAATATTATAATATAAATAACTGTGGCTGTTCCAATTACTTAAGACGGACTATTTTTACATGGCATCTGGCTTCTCTGGAGGCTACGCTTTTTCCTCCACATTCGCCGCATTAATAATATAGAGATTGACATACTCGGCATTTCAGCTGACGAACATTTTTTATTATCTTTTTTGCTCATAACATCACATTGGTTCACCCCAGCCAGCATACCAGCGCACAGCTTTTGTAGTTGCGTACAACTGCGTTGGGCATGCGTCCCATAGAACTCCGGCGCAAATCGTATTTGCTTATGACATTAAGAGATTCCTAGACACGTGAATTAAGAGATTCCTAGGCACGTGAATTCTATAGACGGTGGGTTTGTATAGGGAAGGTAGCCGACTGGTGATGTGCAAAAGTAAGGGTACATGTAAAGCTTTGCCACTGTGGGTGGAGAGTACCGACTGCTGTGCGCTCGGGTCGGGTTAGGAGCAAGACATGACTGCGATTCATGTGCAATTCATTAATGTCATCCAAATATGCGACAGCCGCGAGACCAGACTACGGCCGGCCAAACTAGGTAGCATGGTGGAAATATAACATATTTTTCATTAGATTATGCGAGGGAAAAAAAGTGCAAAGATGAGAGAGAAGTAAAGTGTATATATATGCCTGAGTAACACACACACACACAGGATGAGCCCGTGGTCACCCAAAGGTGCAGGGAGGCCAAAACAAAGTGTGCTATGAAAATGACATAGCAGCGGAAGCCAAATCAGACCCAAAGCTGTTGTACAGCCACATCAGGAGGAAAACAACAGTCAAAGACCAGGTGATCAGGCTAAGGAAGGAAGGAGGAGAGATCACAAGAAACGACCGCGAAGTATGTGAGGAACTCAACATGAGACTCAAAGAAGTGTTCACAGAGGAGACAGAAGGGACTCCAGAAAGACGGAGAGGTGGGGTTCACAATCAAGTGTTGGACACAATACATACAACCGAGGAAGAAGTGAAGAGGCTGCTGAGTGAGCTAGATACCTCAAAGGCGATGGGATCGGACATCTCTCTATGCGTCATGAGAGAGGGAGCAGAGGCGCTAACAACAATATTCAACACATCTATTGAAACAGGGAGATTACCTGAGGTATGGAAGACAGCAAATGTAGTCCCAATTTTTAAAAAAAAGAGACAGTCATGTAGCACTAAACTACAGACCAGTGCCACTGACATGTATAGTATGCAAGGTCATGGAGAAGATAGTCAGGAGAAGAGTGGTTGAGCACCTAGAAAGGAATGAGCTTATCAACGACGGCCAACACGGTTTCAGGGACGGGAAATCCTATGTCACAAACCTACTGGAGTTCTATGACAGGGTGACAGCAGTAAGACAAGAGAGAGAGGGGTGGGTAGATTGTATTTTCTTGGACTGTAAGAAGGCGTTTGACACAGTTCCACACAAGAGATTAGTGCAAAAGCTGGAGGACCAGGCAGGGATAACAGGGAAGGCATTTCAATGGATCAGGGAATACCTGTCAGGAAGACAGCAGCGATTCATGATACGTAGAGAGTTGTCAGAGTGGGCGCCTGTGACAAGTGGAGTACCACAGAGGTCAGTCCTAGGATCGGTGCTTCTTTCTGGGATTTGTGAACATGACGGAAGGAATAGACTCCGATGATGTGAAGTTGATGAGAAGAATTCAATCGGACGAGGACCAGGCAGAACTACAAAGGAATCTGGACAGGCTGCAAGCCTGGTCCAGCAATTGGCTCCTGGAGTTCAACCACACCAAATGCAAAGTCATGAAGATTGGGGAAGGGCAAAGAAGACCGCAGACGGAATACAGTCTAGGGGGCCAAAGACTACAAACCTCACTCAAGGAAAAAGATCTTAGGTTGAGTATAACTGCAGGCACATCTCCTGAGGCGCACAGCAATCAAATAACTGCTGCAGTATTCGGGCGCCTAGCAAACCTAAGAACAGCATTCCGACATCTTAATTAGGAATCGTTCAGGACCCTGTACACTGTGTACGTTAGACCCATATTGGAGTATGCAGCACCAGTTTGGAACAAACACCTAGCCAAGCACATATAGAAACTAGAGAAAGTGCAAAGGTTTGCAGCAAGACTAGTACCGTAGCTAAGGGGTATGTCCTGCGAGGAGAGGTTAAGGAAAATCGACCTGACGACACTGGAGGACAGGAGAGAGAGGGGGGACATGATAACGACATATAAAATACTGAAAGGAATTGACAAGGTGGACAGAGACAGAATGTTCCAGAGATGGGACACAGCAACAAGGGGACACAATTGGAGGTTGAAGACTCAAGTGAATCACAGGGATGTTAGGAAGTATTTCTTCAGTCACAGAGTGGTCAGGAAGTGGAATAGTCTGGGAAGCGATGTAGTGGAGGCAGGATCCATTCATAGCTTTAAGAAGAGGTATGATAAAGCCCATGGCGCAGGGAGAGTGACTCAGTAGCGACGAGTGAAGAGGCAAGGCCAGGAGCTATGACTCGACCCCTTCAACCACAATTAGGTGAGTACACACACACACACAGTTGAAGACTTGGATGAGTCACAGGGATGTTAGGAAGGATTTCTTCAGTCGTAGAGTTGATTGGAAGTGGAATACTCTGGAAAGTGATGTAGTGGAGACAGGATCCATATATAGCTTTAAGAAGAGGTATAATAAAGCTCATAAAGCAGGGAGAGAGTGGCCCTAGTAGCGACCAATGAAGATACAGGGCCAGGAGCTGTATATCGACCCCTGCAACCACAATTAGTTGAGTACACACACACACACTGAGGAGTCTGTGGATACAAAGAACTTTGTCCATGGAAGTAAAGAGGGGAATGTATGAGAGTATAGTTATACGAACGCTCTTATATGGGTGTGAAGCATGGGTGATGAATGTTTCAATGAGGAGAAGGCTGGAGGCAGTGGAGATGTCATGTCTGAGGTCAATGTGTGGTGTGAATATAATGCAGAGAATTTGTAGTTTGGAAATTAGGAGGAGGTGCGGGATTACCAAAACTATTATCCAGAGAGCTGAGGAGGGGTTGTTGAGATGGTTCGGACATGTAGAGAGAAAGAAATATAAGAGAATATCAAGGTCTGTCTAGTAAAGGATAGAGGGAGGGGGTAAAGGAGGTTTTGTGCGAAGGGCTTGGACTTCCAGCAAGCATGACGTGCTGTTGGGGTGTGAGCAAGGTAATAGTTATGAAGGGATTTAGGGAAACCGGCAGGCTGGACTTGAGTCCTGGAGATGGGAAGTACAGTGTCTGCACTCTGAAGGAGGGGTGTTAATGTTGCAGTTTTATAACTGTAGTGTAATCGCGCCTCTGGCAAGACAGTGATGGAGTGAATGATGGTGAATTTTTTTTTTCCGGTCCACCCTATCTTGGTGGGAAATTGCCGATGTGTTAATAAAATATATATATATATATATATATATATATATATATATATATATATATATATATATATATATATATATATATATATATATATATAATATATATATTCAGCTCTAAGCCTGTTTAATAAACTGAGGTAGTATAACAGCTCTTAGCTTGAAAAATATGCTAAGGATGGATGAAATCTTCTAGCTTGTAAAATGAGCTAAGATAGGATAACAGCTCCCAGCTTGTAGTATTAGTTGATAAAGAAACTCCTGTCTTTGCTTTTGTTATTAAAGTTGGATAACTGATTTTACCTATAAATGGAGCTCATGTTGGGTAGCATATATTAGCTCATAAACGACCAGAGAAAGGAAAGCGACTCTGGTCGTTTTCTAGTTCACCCTGGTCGTTCCCAAGGTAAGAGCTGTTACCCCACATGATCTCTATTTAGAGGCAAAACGCAATTAACCATTTTCATCTTATAATAACAACAAAGACTAGAAATTCTTCTTCTTTATCTCATCTTAGAACCTGGAAACTGTTGCCGTACCTTCGCTCATTTTGCTGGCCAGGAGCTGTTATCCTGTCCCAGCTCATTTATTCAATCTTGGAACTGTTATGTTACCTCCACTGATTTAACAAGCTATAAACTATTATTCCACTCCTACCAGTTTTAATAGTTCAGAGCTGTTATTCTGTCTCAGCTCATTTTACAAGAAATGAGCTGTTATTTTTAGCACATTTCGTTTTACAAGCTAAGAAGTGTTAACCTAATTCAGCTTAATTTACAAGCTACGCTTTATATTACAAAGTAAAGGCTATTAAAGCATATCAGTGCATTACACTGGCTGGGAGCTGCCATCCAACCTCACTTTATTTTACCCCAGCATTTAAAAAAATGTTGATGTGGAATAATAACTCTTAGCTCATAAAATAAGCAGTGGAAGGTTATTAATTATAAACAAGTATAACAAACTAAATTATGATAACATATCTTTGCTTGCAAAACTAGGGAGGTCTAATAGCATCTCTTATTTTGTAGAATGAGTTGAAGATTGATAACAATTCTTAGTTAGGAAAATTTGACGAAGCAGAATAACAGGTCTTTGTTAAATGAGAAAATGAAGGATAACAAATACATATTTGTAAAATGAACTGAGGAAGGATAACAGCTGGACAAAAAATGTAAGAACTCTCAAAAGAGACATGTTTAAAAAATATTGCCTTAAAGTTTACTCTTGTTTTAACGATTATAATTGTTCATTTATGTACATATTTTTACGTAAAAATACCAAAGCTTAATCAGGAATTTAAAGTCGATACTGTGTCCCCTTGACTCCCTATCCACTTTGGGTACAATGTTTTGTGCATCGTTTGAGGGAACGTCCATTCCACTTTTAAGAGGGAGCATGATACTGCAGCTGCTGCAGCTGCTCCTGCTGCGTGGAATGATTTTTTTTGACCTATGTTATGAATAGCTGAGCAAGAATGTTTATTGATTATTCAAGGTTTTCGAGGATACCAACAGGTGCACCATTAATTCCTGGAGTGTGTACGTTCTTCAAGTACGTTTGACGACGTATGCTCCAGCCTTTCAAGAAACACAGGGGCTCAGTGTGTCTTGACTCTTCTGAAGAAATACTGTCACATTTATAAGTGTGTCTTCACTCTTCTCAAGAAACGCAGGATATTTACTGGGGCAACAAGCAAACAAGTGGACGTAAAATCACATATCGCATGGTCGACGTTTCTCTCAGGCGTGAGATTCAAGTTGTCCATAGACTCTTTGACTCCTAATTCTGAGAGAAATGTTGTCTAAATTGAAATCTTGTATCTATATTGCATCTCTTTATAAAAATAGGTTACATATCTGAGATTTTCCTAGTCTCTTTTTTTTATATACAAATCAAGTTCACAGGCTTTAAGAACTGTTAATCTCCCTCAGCTCATTTCAGATCCCAGCCCTATCTAAGGTATATTACAACCCCCCAGGATGCGACGGATTTACTTAGCAACTATGATGATGTATAAGGAATAAAAGTATAAGGAATAAAAGTATAAGGAATAAAAGTATAAGTAATAAAAGTTATAATATCGTGGCTAGAACTATTGATATGGTAGAGGAGGAAGAGGGGAGGGGGAGACAGTGGAGACACTGAGACACATACGAAGAAGTGGAGACGCAACCGGGGAAGCGGAGACACCAACGGAGAGGTGGAGACACTCAGTAAAGCAGAGAGGAAGACCTAAATATCTGGAGACACGGACAGAGGCGCGAGGACAAGGGAGACGCGGTGATGTGTTACTGTAGTACTCTGTGATGATGTGTTACTGTAGTACTCTGTGATGATGTGTTACTGTGGTACTCTGTGATGATGTGTTACTGTAGTACTCTGTGATGATGTGTTACTGTGGTACTCTGTGATGATGTGGTACTGTAGTACTCTGTGATGATGTGTTACTGTAGTACTCTGTGATGATGTGTTACTGTAGTACTCTGTGATGATGTGTTACTGTAGTACTCTGTGATGATGTGTTACTGTATTACTCTGTGATGATGTGTTACTGTAGTACTCTGTGATGATGTGTTACTGTAGTACTCTGTGATGATGTGTTACTGTAGTACTCTGTGATGATGTGTTACTGTAGTACTCTGTGGTGATGTGTTACTGTAGTACTCTGTGATGATGGGTTACTGTAGTACTCTGTGATGATGTGTTACTGTAGTACTCTGTGATGATGTGTTACTGTAGTACTCTGTGATGATGTGTTACTGTAGTACTCTGTGATGATGTGTTACTGTAGTACTCTGTGATGATGTGTTACTGTAGTACTCTGTGATGATGTTACTGTAGTACTCTGTGGTGATGTGTTACTGTAGTACTCTGTGATGATGTGTTACTGTGGTACTCTGTGATGATGTGTTTCTGTAGTACTCTGTGATGATGTGTTACTGTAGTACTCTGTGATGATGTGTTACCGTAGTATTCTGTGATGATGTGTTACCGTAGTACTCTGTGATGATGTGTTACCGTAGTACTCTGTGATGATGTGTTACTCTAGTACTCTGTGATGATGTGTTACTGTAGTACTCTGTGATGATGTGTTACTGTAGTACTCTGTGATGATGTGTTATTGTAGTACTCTGTGATGATGTGTTACTGTAGTACTCTGTGATGATGTGTTACTGTAGTACTCTGTGATGATGTGTTACTGTAGTACTCTGTGATGATGTGTTACTGTAGTACTCTGTGATGATGTGTTACCGTAGTACTCTGTGATGATGTGTTACTGTAGTACTCTGTGATGATGTGTTACTGTAGTACTCTGTGATGATGTGTTACTGTAGTACTCTTGATGATGTGTTATTCTGATGTGCTGTTTGTGTATTGTTCCAGTCACGGTATTGTGCCTTTATGTTATTTTCTATGGTACTCAGTGATGTATTACTGTGATGCTCTGTGATGTGTTATTGTGGTGTACTCTGTGATGATGTGTTAATATAGTACTCTGTGATGATGTGTTAATATAGTACTCAGTGATGATGTGTTTCTATGGTATTCTAACAAACTATAATATCGTTCTACAGTGTAATACTGTATCATTGAACATTCCTACCATGTTACTGTATTAAGTTGCAATGCCATATTACTACAATTACATGCTTTTTTGCTACTCTTGTTTTGCAATTTAAACGCCATGTTCCTCTGAGCTGTTCTAATGGTTCTACATAACAATTGCTTCTCTAGTGCCGACGCATAAAGAGCTCCATTAACCTCTCGTGTCACGAGAGAGCCCACGTCAGAATAGTTGACGTGATCTCTACCCTCATCAAAGAATCTCTCACGCTAAAAAAAATATGCTATGAAGCCTTTATCTGGGGCGTGAATAAAATACGAGTGTTTCATGCAGCGGCGGCCTTCACCAGTACACAGAGAGAGCAGATTCTAGACATGATGAATACGTCAGGGAAGCTTATGTACTTCTACTGATGCTTCGCCCGTCTACCTCAGGCGACGCCTTCCTGGCCCTTAAGTAGGGTACCTAGATGCCACTGAAGTGTTCTTGACCCAATGAAGTGAAGCTTTCCTCCCCTTTCTTGAATCGAATCTCATTCCCCAAACGTTTATCACCTCTATTTGGTTTAGGGCTTCCCATTAATATATAAAAAATAACTGGCGGTCTTGTGATAGAGTTCTTGGTGGACTGTGATAACTTAAATAGACACACAAGTCAATGCAAGACAAGCCACGAGGGATGGCAATCTTCAGCGCCATATCTTTCTCACGTCTGCGTGCGTCATCAGGAGCTATGCAATGTTGCAAGAGTAGCCACAGGTGGAATGAGAGTAAGTTTTCTCAGAGTAAGGTACAGTGGTGACGCCAACCAGTGGTAGAGGCAAACTGAACACACAGTTTGAAGAGTAGGCACGATAGAAGCCATGAGGCCAGTAACTTATAATGCTGGTTATTGCTGCTTAATCGGTTGGGCCAGGAGCAGAGACTCGACTCCTACAAACATAACTCTGTGATTACAACTCGATGTTTATAGGCACACACACACACACACACACACACACACACACACACACACACACACACACACACACACACACACACACACACACACACACACACACACAAGCGTGAGCATCGAATGGCATTTTTATTCGCGTTAAATCACGCATAAACCAGATTCATTTTACTGTTTCTGGTTCATCCTAGGACTGTACTTATTAAGTTTTATTCGCCTGCCAGCATTTTTGTTGCAGTAAAATAATTAAAAATACTGTAATCGTTGCAATGGAGGGATGGGGGGATACCTGAAGAATGACGAATGAGATCGGCTTCAAATTTTCACCACTTGCGTAGTTTCGTGAACGCAAGATTCGTGTCGTCATTGGGTGACATAAAGAATGCCTCGTCTGATCGGCTTCTAAATGTTAAAGATAATGTTTTGTGTAAGATGGATGATAACCTGCAAGTTTGGTCTGTGTTGGTACAAATTTGAAATTTTACTGAAATTGTTGAAAAAACTTAGTATCATTGGAATCAGATCAGTTACTGAAGAATGCCTTTTCAGGTCGGTTTCAAACTTTCCTTGATGGTGGGCTTTATTAAAAGAAAGCTTGGCATTCTCTTTGAAAATTTCAGTTTGCCAGTTTTATTAAATAAATTGTTTCCTGTGTTAATAACTAGAGAATGCCTCTTTTGATTGGCTTCAAACCCTAATTGCTGGTCTATGTTAATTATACTATTGTGCAATTTAATACTGATTTTGGGATGTTTAGGTGTCAGTTTCTCTATTTTTAAAGCAATTTTATTAAATTGAATTTTCTTAAAAAATGAAAAGCTAATATTACGTTTTTTTATGAAATTGTAGTGAATTTGAAAAAAAAATAATTTGCATTGTTTGGGGCTTTGTAAAATTTAATGTTGATAGTCTTTCCTATTTTCATGACATAAATTTATCTGAGATAACATGAGAAAGCCTCTTCTGTTTAGCTTCAAATTGGTGTTTCTTAATAGAAAGTTTGAATTAGATTTGGTTTGTCTATGTCATAATTTGCATTGTAATTGGATGAATTGTGATGTTAATTTTTAAATAATGACTTCATTACCACTTCTGTTTAGCTTCATACCTTCAATGTTGATATTAAACAGCATCGCACACTTATGTAGCATTTTGCACTATTCTGTTCGCGTGCATTGAAGTACTGGGACTGGGGTTATGTAACACCGACATACATTTCTCAGATCATGCAACGACTGAAATACATCTAG
>WNWK01010775.1:0-7500 GCA_009830355.1 Cherax destructor | reverse complement strand
GCTTAGTAGCCTTTTTACTTCCTCCTCAGTTGTGTGTGTTGTGTCCAGCACTTGATGGTGTACCCTACCTCTTCGCCTTTCTTGAGGCCCTTCTATCTCTTCTGTGAACACCTCTTTGAATCTCATGTTGAGCTCCTCACACAGTTCGCGGTCATTTATTGTGTACTCACGTAGTTGTGGTTGCAGGGGTCGAGTCATAGCTCTTAGCTCCTGGCCTGTGTGTGTTTGTGTGTGTGTGTGTGTGTGTGTGTGTGTGTACTCACCCAATTGTACTCACCTAATTGTGGTTGCAGGGGTCGAGACTCAGCTCCTGGCCCCACCTCTTCGCTGTCCGCTACTGGGTCTCTGCTCTCCCTGCTCCATGAGCTTTATCATACCTTGTCTTAAAACTGTGTATGGTTCCTGCCTCCACTATATCTTTCTCTAGACTATTCCACTTCCTGACTACTCTGTGGCTGAAGAAATGCTTCCTAACATCCCTTTGACTCATCTGAGTCTTCAGCTTCCAGTTGTGTCCCCTTGTTTCTGTGTTCCCTCTCTGGAACATTCTGTCACTGTCTACCTTGTCAATTCCCCGCAGTATTTTGTGTCGTTATCATGTCTCCTCTGACCCTTCTTTCCTCCAGTGTTGTTAGTCCTATTTTCCTCAACCTTTCTTCATAGGACAGACCCCTGAGTTGCGGAACTAACCTTGTCGCAAACCTTTGCACTTTCTCTAGTTTCTTTACGTGCTTGACCAGGTGTGGGTTCCAGACTGGTGCTGCATATTCTAGTATGGGCCTGACGTACACGGTGTACAGTGTCTTGAACGATTCCTTGTTAAGGTAACGGAACGCTAATCTTAGGTTTGCCAGTCGCCCATATGCTGCCGCAGTTATCTGGTTGATGTGTGCCTCCGGAGACGTGCTTGGCGTTATACTCACCCCAAGGTCTTTCTCCTTTGCCGAGGTTGTGTGTGTGTGTGTGTGTGTGTGTGTGTGTGTGTGTGTGTGTGTGTGTGTGTGTGTGTGTGTGTGTGTGTGTGTGTGTGTCTCTCTGCTTGTTGCCTTGGAATATATTGAACAGACTATCATTTGTGAGACCAGTACATACAGGATAAGAATGAAATAGATAAAGATCATGTTTGAAGCTGCCGACGTCCCAGGCGTTTGGGGAAACTTGTTCTACTCTTTGTTGGCACCCAAAGTCAGGTGGCATTTATAAATGAGAAGTTTAAAGCGTCAAATTGTCAGTCCCAAGACTCTTGCAAAGTTGACGACGTAGGATCAAATCATGGCTGATTGAGAACCATGCTCTCATCTTCATAATCCAGAGCACTCTCCCTCTAATGTATGTCTTACACTCGAAGATTCTTGGTTCTCTGTACACTGTGTCCTGTGTGAACCTCGGCTCCGGTTGTTATGTCCGCTATTGAACTATGTCTATTGTTAACCACTTAGACCTTTGCGTCCACGAGAATGGGCCTTCACCTTGAGCTGGTGCTTGGAACATGTAAAACACACCAGTAAACATGCAAACACATATTTTACACTATTATGTCATATATTTGACCTTTTCTTTACTGATTTTGGTGGTTATACACTGTGAGGTGCGGACTTTGAATCTCAAGATTGATGGACTGAACGCATCGACTCCAGGCTGAGGGACTGATTACCTCATACTCCTGTTCATCTTCCTATGTTATTCTCTGTACTGGACTGAAGAAAACACTGGCTGGCCAAACATTTTCTCAATAAAGATTCCCAAATGCTGCACAAGTGTCTCATTCTTCAAACTGCATATATGTTTTTTTCCATTTTCATAGACCATTTTAATAATAATGAACCCGTTTTTCAGTTTAAAGCCATTGTGTGGTTTGCCACACATTACACATCTCCCAATACCATTACCTCCAATACCATTTTCTATTACCTCCAGTGCTCTGATCTAACTATTAATTATATCCATACTAGCTCTTGTATCTATTACGGAAAGTTTTCTCCGTGTTTCTAATTTGGGAATCCTTGACAATAAGTATATCTTTGGGTTTTCTTGCAGAGCAGTTCGTCTTGCCTGTATCATTATCGATCACTGTACAATCGTTCTGAAATCTAGAAAGAGGATTTCCATTCACAAACCCTGCTACTTCAACAATTGTCAGTCTTATACTCCACCCTTTTCTGCAAACCACTTTCCATTCCCCAACATTCTGCTAATACATTTCATTTTTTTTGCTAGGCTTTAAGAGGTGAGTCAGATGATTAATACAGAGAAGCTAATGAACAAGACTCATGTGCAGCATTTGGGTATGTTTACTTTCGGTAATAAGCATACCCTTAGTGTTGCACATTTGTCTTACTTATAAGAGCGGTGGTAAGAATGGCGAGTTAAGGGACTGTGGTAGCCTAACGCAGTAATAATTTTGTGGAAGATAGAAGAGAGGTAATAGCAAGTGGTCTCGCCACTTTCGGAGAGAGAAGATTTTGTCACATAGTGATCAGTATGTACACTTTATTTTCTTCGTTGTCGTCAATCCCTTACGCTTCTTGACATGCTTATGTAAACAAGCTTTCATTTGTTCTATTCTTTTAGAGCATTAGAACCTCCTCTTCTTAAAGCTTAATGAACAAGACATGTTCGCAAAATTTAGCACTCTTTTCTATAGGTGTAAATACAATTGTACATGCTAGTGTACATACGCATGTATATATGTGTGTACATACAAGTGTACATACGTGTTTATATGCACATGCACAGCTTGTTAAAATGTGAGAAGCGAAAACATGCGTGAATCAATCAGCTCAGAAAGTGTTGAAGGCTCGACCCTCCGTTCTCTAATCACGAGACAAACGTGCTACCCAGGCGTACATACATAGAAATGTTAGCAAAAACCACATACTCACCGAAAAATGCACACGCAAACCCGCTCATACTGCAACAAACACGAGAATTACCCACCGTCACGAAAGCCAGTAATAGTAGGTCATGTGACTGACTGCACTACATGACTGGGATGATTAGTTCTCTTGCATGGTTGGAGAACACCTTGCCAGCAAGGTTGGAGAACACCTCGCCAACATGGTTGGAGAACACCTCGCCAGCATGGTTAGAGAACACCTCGCCATCATGGTTAGAGAACACCTCGCCAGCATGGTTAGAGAACACCTCGTTAGCATGGTTGGAGAACACCTCGCTAGCATGGTTGGAGAACACCTCGCCAACATGGTTAGAGAACACCTTGCCAGCATGGTTAGAGAACACCTCGCCAGCATGGTTAGAGAACACCTCGCCAGCATGGTTAGAGAACACCTCGTTAGCATGGTTGGAGAACACCTCGCTAGCATGGTTGGAGAACACCTCGCCAGCATGGTTGGAGAACACCTACCTACATGGAGTCTATCTGGAGGGTGTTCCGGTAGTCAACGCCCCCGCGGCCCAGTCCTTGACCAAGCTTCCCGGTGAATCAGGGCCTGGTCAACCAGGCTGTTACTGCTGGCCGTGTCAACAAAGGCATGGTTGTAGAACACCTCCCCAGAATGGTTGTAAAACACCTCCCCTGCATGACTGTAGAACACTTCCCCTGCTTGGTTGTAGAGCACCACCGCTGCATGGTTGTAGAACACCTCCCATGCATAGTTGTAGAACACCACTCCTGCATGGTTGTAGAGCACCTATAAAACATGGCCCGCATGGTTGTAGAGCACCAGCCCCGCATGGTTATTTAGCACCACCCCTGCATGGTTGTAGAACACCACCCCTGCATTGTTGTAGAACACCTCACCTGCATGGCTGTAGAACACCTCAAATGCATGGTTGGAGTTCACCATCCCTGCATGACTGTAGAGCACCATCCCTGCATGACTGTAGAGCACCACCCCTGCATGACTGTAGAGCATCACCCTTGCATGACTGTAGAGCATCATCCTTGCATGACAGTAGAGCACCACCCTTGCATGACTGTAGAGCACCACCCCTGCATAACTGTAGAGCACCACCCCTGCATGACTGTAGAGCATCACCCCTGCATGACTGTAGAGCATCACCCCTGCATGACTGTAGAGCACGAGCCCTGCATGACTGTAGAGCACCACCCCTGCATGACTGTAGAGCATCACCCCTGCATGACTGTAGAGCATCACCCCTGCATGACTGTAGAGCACGAGCCCTGCATGTTTGGAGTACAACACCCCCGCATGTTTGTAGTACACGGAGACAGTCGCGTGACTGCCTGACAGGTGTATTCAACAATTACTTTGTTTGTGCATGACGGCCCAGTTATTTCTTGACCGAATAATTATTCCCCCTTATTTGAGTTCCCTAAGTCCGGAAAGTGTGCTGTCCCGGGGATGGTACAGCTGTCCCAGGGATGGTACAGCTGTCCCGGGGATGGTACAGCTGTCCCAGGGATGGTACAGCTGTCCCGGGGATGGTACAGCTGTCCCAGGGATGGTACAGCTGTCCCGGGGATGGTACAGCTGTCCCGGGGATGGTACAGCTGTCCCAGGAATGTTACAGCTGTACCGGGAATGGTACAGCTGTCTATGAGATGCTACAGCTGTTCCGAGGATTGTACAGCTGTCCCAGGATGGTACAGCTGTCCCAGGGATGGTACAGCTGTCCTGGGGATGGTACAGCTGTCCCAGTGATGTTACAGCTGTTCCGGGGATGGTAAGTTCTTCCAGGAATGGTACAGGCATCCCGAGATAGTACAGCTGTCCCGGGAATGGTACAGATCTCCTGGAGATGGTATAGCTGTCCCGGGCATGTTACAGCTGTACCGGGGGTGGTACAACTGTCTCTGGGATGGTACAGCTGTCATTGGGATGCTGTAGCTGTCATTGGTATGGTACAGTTGTCTCGTGGACGGTACAGCTGTCCCGGGGATGGTACAGCTGTTCCGGGGAGGGTACAGCTGTCCCAGGATGGTACAGCTGTCCCGGGGGTGTTACAGCTGTATCTAGGATGGTACAGCTGTCATTAGGATGGTACAGCTGTCAATGGATGGTACAGCTGTCCCGGGTGTGACACAGCTGTCCCGGATGTGGTACAGCTGTCCAGGGGATGTACAGCTGTCTAGAGAGTGGTACAGCTGTCCCGGGTGTGGTACAGCTGTCCCGGGGATGCACAGCTGCCTCGAGTGTGATACAGCTGTCCCGGGTGTGGTACAACTGTCCCGGGGATGGTACAGCTGTCCCAGGGATGGTACAGCGGTCCCGGGGATGGTAAGTTCTCCCAGGAATGGTACAGGCATCCCGAGATAGTACAGCTGTCCCGGGAATGGTACAGATCTCCTGGAGATGGTATAGCTGTCCCGGGCATGTTACAGCTGTACCGGGGGTGGTACAACTGTCTATGGGATGGTACAGCTGTCATTGGGATGCTACAGCTGTCATTGGAATGGTACAGCTGTCCCGGGGATGGTACAGCTGTTTCGCGGATGGTACAGTTGTCATTGGGATGGTACAGTTGTCATTGGGATGGTACAGCTGTCCCGGGGATGGTGCAGCTGTCCCAAGAATGGTACAGTTGCTCTATGAATGGTACAGTTGCTCTGGGGATGGTACAGTTGCTCTGGGGATGATACAATTGCACTGGGGATGATACAGTTGCTCTGGGGATGGTACAGTTGCTCTGGGGATGATGCAGTTGCTCTGGGGATGATGCAGTTGCTCTGGGGATGGTACAGTTGCTCTGGGGATGGTGCAATTGCTCTGGGGATGATGCAGTTGCTCTGGGGATGGTACAGTTGCCCTAGGGATGGTACAGTTGCTCTGGGGATGGTACAGTTGCTCTGGAGATGGCTCAGTTGCTCTGGTGATGGCTCAGTTGCTCTGGGGATGATACAATTGCTCTGGGGATGGTACAGTTGCTCTAGGGATGGTACAGGTGCTCTGGGGATGGTACAGCTGTTCCTGGGATGGTACAGCTGTCCCGGGGATGGTACAGCCGTCCAGGGAATGGTACAGCTGTCCAGGGGATGGTACAGCTGTCCTGGGTGTGGTACAGCTGTCCCGGGATGGTACGTTCTCCCAGAAATGGTAGTTATCCCGGGATAGTACAGCTTTCCCGGGAATGGTTCATCTGTCCCAAGGATGTTACAGCTGTCCCGAGGATAGCACGTTCTACCAGAAATGGTTCAGTTATCCAGGGATAGTACAGCTGTCCTGGGAATGGTACAGCTGTCACGGAGATGGTTCAGCTGTCCCGGGATGGTACAGCTGTCTCAGGATAGCACTGCTGTATCTGGGATGGTACAGCTGTCATTGGGATGGTAGAGCTGTCCCAGGGATGGTAGAGCTGTATCGTGGATGGTACAGCTGTCTCGGGTGTGGTACAGCTTTCCCGGGGATGGTGCAGCTGTCTCGGATGTGGTATAGCTGTCCCGGGTGTGGTACAGCTATTCCGGGGATGGTACAGCTATACCGAGGATGGTACAGTTGTCCAAGGATGGTACAGCTGTCCCGGGGGTGGTACAGCTGTATCTGGGATGGTACAACTGCCATTGGGATGGTACAGCTATCCCGGGGATGGTACAGTTGTCCCGGGGATGGTACAGCTGTCCCGGGATGGTACAGCTGTCCCGGGGATGGTACATCTGAATCTGGGAAGGTACAGCTGTCATTGGGAAGGTACAGCTGTCCCGGGATGGTACAGCTGTCCCGGGTGTGATACAGCGGTCCCGGATGTGGTACAGCTGTCTCGGGAATGGTACAGCTGTCTCGGGTGTGTTACAGCTGTCCCGGGTGTGATGTGTCTGTGACCAGGATGCTGGACCGTGTGTCTGTGTCCAGGATGCTGGACCGTGTGTCTGTGTCCAGAAAGCTGGGCCGTGTGTCTGTGTCCAGGATGCTGCAGTCATCACCTCTCATTTCCTATTGTAAATTCAAAATACAAACCAAGAATATTCGCACGGACGAGTCAGTGGCCGTGACTGGACAATGCATGCAGGATGACAGGCGCTGGAGTGCATCGCAATTAGCAGAGCATACAGGAATTAGTGAGTCTTCTGCATTTCGAATTTTACGACAGGGCTTATAAATGCGCAGGATGGCAGCCAAGTGGGTGTCGCAAGAGTTTATAGAAACGTAAAGGAAAATAGAAGGATGAAAAGGATATTATTTTTTCTTTTCTATTCCCTTCAGACGTCTGAGAGCAATATATGCCCAGTATGATAATGCTGCCATAATGTGATTATTTTTATGAACTATGCGTGTGTGTGTGTGTGTGTGTGTGTGTGTACTCACCTAGTTGTACTCACATAGTTGTGGTTGCAGGAGTCGAGTCACAGCTCCTGGCCCCGCCTCTTCACTGGCCGCTACTAGGTCACTCTGCTCCATGAGCTTTATCATACCTCTTCTTAAAGCTATGTATGGATCCTGCCTCCACTACATGACTTCCCAGACTATTCCACTTCCTACCAACTCTGTGACTGAAGAAATACTTCCTAACATCCCTGTGGTTTATCTGAGTCTTCAACCTCCAACTGTAACCCCTCTTGTTGATATGTCCCATCTCTGGAAC
>WNWK01010774.1:0-68362 GCA_009830355.1 Cherax destructor | reverse complement strand
TCTTCAAGTAGCAATAAAGGATGAAATTGGTAATTTCCCTTTTCACAAGTTCAAAATATTCCAATTTCAAAACAGCATCCAGAAAAACATCAGACATTCCGGGCCCTAAAATAACTTTTCCCTTGTTTGTTAGTTAGTTTCCGGGTTTACAGATAATTCCTTTTTGATTTTTTAGTTACATAAATAATTTTTATTCACACCAAAAATAGTGAGTTCCCTTTTTATGCAATATTGAAATAATTGTATAAAACTATCAGTGCATTTGTAAATGTATATTAGACCCACCAGTTGACTTTATTTCGCGGATGATTTGTTTACTCTGAAAATCAGAAAAAATCAAACATTTCCACATTTTGAGCTCAATTAGGCTATTTTTAGTACTAAACCAATCAAAATCATCTCATTTCTGTAATATATCTTCCATTCATCAAATGAGACCAAAAAACCGTGAAACAACCGTAAAAACACAAAAACACTGTTTTGTTTTAATCAAAAACAGTCGCATTTTTTTTTTTCATTATGCACGGGCCAAGATTTACTTTTATATGGTGCACACTTATCACATAGATGCATTCTCTCATATCTAGGTCCAAATTTACCGATCACAGCATATCAGAGTGAGCTGAGTCATGGCGTAGATCTACGGTTTTGGCCCCTTTGGGACAATGCGTAGATTACGGCTTGGACCTAAAAGGATTAACCTTAAACGGCCCAAAATTTTTAAATACGCGCCCGCCCAGTGCCCAGAATGTTTTAAAAAAAAAATTTATAAAAATAGAATTTTTTTTTTTAAATGTTATAGGAAAATTTTTTTTTATGGTCAGTATTATGAGATATGAGGGGGAAAAGTTGGCACGGATTTCACCTGACAGCAACAGGAGTCCTGCCGCTTGCAGAATTGTTGCTGATATAACTTTTTTTTTTTTTTAGTTTTTTATATAATTTTTATGTTCTGATAATTACAATTTATAGTAGTTCTTGTGATTTCATAGCCAATCTTTGTTTTGACACTAATATTAGGTACTACTGAAATTGTACTTAATAATAATAATAATAATAATAATAGTACATAATAATAATAGTGCATAATAATAATGATAGTGCATAATAATAATGATAGTGCATAATAATAATAATGATAGTGCATAATAATAATAATAATGATAGTGCATAATAATAATAATGATAATAGTGCATACTAATAATAGTGCATACTAATAATAGTGCATACTAATAATAGTGCATACTAATAATAGTGCATAATAATAGTGCATAATAATAGTGCATAATAATGATAGTGCATAATAATAATAGTGCATAATAATAATAGTGCATAATAATAATAGTGCATAATAATGATAGTGCATAATAATAATAGTGCATAATAATAATAGTGCATAATAATAATAGTGCATAATAGTAATAATAGTGCATAATAGTAATAATAGTGCATAATAGTAATAATAGTGCATAATAGTAATAATAGTGCATAATAGTAAATAATAGTGCATAATAGTAATAATAGTGCATAATAGTAATAATAGTGCATAATAGTAATAATAGTGCATAATAGTAATAATAGTGCATAATAGTAATAATAGTGCATAATAGTAATAATAGTGCATAATAGTAATAATAGTGCATAATAGTAATAATAGTGCATAATAGTAATAATAGTGCATAATAGTAATAATAGTGCATAATAGTAATAATAGTGCATAATAGTAATAATAGTGCATAATAGTAATAATAGTGCATAATAGAATAATAGTGCATAAAGTAATAATAGTGCATAAATAATAATAGTGCATAATAAATGTAATAATAGTGCATATAATAATAATAGTGCATATAATAATAATAGTGCATAATAATAATAATAGTGCATAATAATAATAATAGTGCATAATAATAATAATAGTGCATAATAATAATAATAGTGCATAATAATAATAATAGTGCATAATAATAATAATAATAGTGCATAATAATAATAATAATAGTGCATAATAATAATAATAATAGTGCATAATAATAATAATAATAGTGCATAATAATAATAATAATAGTGCATAATAATAATAATAATAGTGCATAATAATAATAATAATAGTGCATAATAATAATAATAATAGTGCATAATAATAATAATAATAGTGCATAATAATAATAATAATAGTGCATAATAATAATAATAATAGTGCATAATAATAATAATAATAGTGCATAATAATAATAATAATAGTGCATAATAATAATAATAATAGTGCATAATAATAATAATAATAGTGCATAATAATAATAATAATAGTGCATAATAATAATAATAGTGCATAATAATAATAATAGTGCATAATAATAATAATAGTGCATAATAATAATAATAGTGCATAATAATAATAATAGTGCATAATAATAATAATAGTGCATAATAATAATAATAGTGCATAATAATAATAGATATATAATAATATGCATAATAATAATAGTGCATAATAATAATAATAGTGCATAATAATAATAATAGTGCATAATAATAATAATAGTGCATAATAATAATAATAGTGCATAATAATAATAATAGTGCATAATAATAATAATAGTGCATAATAATAATAATAGTGCATAATAATAGTGCATAATAGTAATAATAGTGAATAATAATTAATAATAATAATAATAAAGTTCCCTTGAAGCATTATGTAAGATGTGTCACTGCCTTATCTTATCTCCACTAATGAATCTGGTGACATTTGATGAGGGGTGAGCATAGTCTTATCTTTTCTTATCAGTCCAGTAATTACAGTGATGACATTTGATGAGCTTACACTGTTTCCTTTATTTGTTACACAAACCTGTCTGTATCTGTGTGTCTGTCTTTCTGTCTGCCTGTGTCATCTCCTTTGTCTGCTTGTCTCAGAGTAGCTCATGAACCAACTGGTATTACGCAGATTACAAGCACAGAATAACACTTTGTCTGGATTTTTTGAGTTATCCTACGTAATTTACACTATGTATAATTGGTAGGTTGGTAGACACCAACCACCCAGGGAGGTACTATTGTCCTGCCAGGTGACTGTGAAACAGAAACCTGAAACTTTTACACATGATGGTAGGATTGCTGGTGTCTTTTTTCTGTCTCATAAACACGCTGGATAACAGGTATATCTAGCTACTTCTACTTACAAGTAGGTTACACTACACAGGCATGCACATGCATATATATAAATACACACATCTATGTTTTTCTTCTTTTTCTTAATAGCTCTTGTTCTTCTTTATTTCCTCTATTGTCCATGGGGAAGTAGAAAAGAATTCTTCCTCCGTAAGCCATGCGTGTCGTATAAGGCGACTAAAATGCCGGGAGTAATGGGCTAGTAACCCCTTCTCCTGTACACATTTACTAAAAAAACAAATAAGAAAAGCTTTATAAAACTGGGATGTTTGAATGTGCGTGGATGTAGTGCGGATGATAAGAAAGAGATGATTGCTGATGTTATGAATGAAAAAAGTTGGATGTCCTGGCCCTAAGCGAAACAAAGCTGAAGGGGTAGCGAGTTTCAGTGGGGAGAAATAAATGGGATTAAGTCAGGAGTATCTGAGAGAGTTAGAGCTAAGGAAGGGGTAGCAATAATGTTGAAGGACCAGTTATGGAAGGAGAAGAGGGAATATAAATGTGTAAATTCAAGGATTATGTGGATTAAAATAAGGGTCGGATACGAAAAGTGGGTTATAATAAGCGTGTATGCACCTAGAGAAGAGAGGAGTGTAGAGGAGAGAGAGAGATTTTGGGGGATGTTAAGCAAATATATAGGAACCTTTGAACCAAGTGAGAGAGTAATTGTAGTAGGGGACCTAAATGCTAAAGTAGGAGAAACATGTAGAGAGGGTGTGGTAGGTAAGTTTGAGGTGCCAGGTGTAAATGAAAATGGGAGCCCTTTGATTGAACTTTGTATAGAAAGGGGTTTAGTTATAGGTAATACATATTTTAAGAAAGAGGATAAATAAGTATACAAGATATGATGTAGGGCGTAATGACAGTAGTTTGTTGGACTATGTATTGGTAGATAAAAGACTGTTGAGTAGACTTCAGGATGTACATGTTTATAGAGGGGCCACAGATATATCAGATCACTTTTTAGTTGTAGCTAAAGTGGGAGTAAAAGGTAGATGGGATACAAGGAAAATAGAAGCCGTAAGTAAGAGAGAGGTGAAGGTTTATAAACTAAAAGAGGAGGCAGTTAGGGTAAGATATAAACAACTATTGGAGGATAGATGGGCTAGTGAGAGTGTAGGGAATGGGGTCGAAGATGTATGGAGTAGGTTAAAGAATGTAGTGTTAGTGTTCAGCAGAAGTTTGTGGTTACAGGAAAGTGGGTGTGGGAGGGAAGAAGAGCGATTGGTGGAATGATGATGTAAAGAGAGTAGTAAGGGAGAAAAAGTTAGCATATGAGAGGTTTTTACAAAGTAGAAGTGATGCAAGGAGGGAAGAGTATATGAAGAAAAAAAAGAGAGGTTAAGAGAGTGGTCAAGCAGTGTAAAAAGAGAGCAAATGAGAGAATGGGTGAGATGTTATCAACAAATTTTGTTGAAAATAAGAAAAAGTTTTGGAGTGAGATTAATAAGTTGAGGAAGCCTAGGGAACAAATGGATTGGACAGTTAAAAATAGGAGAGGAGAGTTATTAAATGGAGAGTTAGAGGTATGGGGAAGATGGAGGGAATATTTTGAGGAGTTGTTAAATGTTGATGAAGACAGGGAAGCTGTGATTTCGTGTATAGGGCAAGGAGGAATAACATTTTGTAGGAGTGCGGAAGAGCCAGTTGTGAGTGTGGGGGAAGTTCGTGAGGCAGTGGGTAGAATGAAAGGGGGTAAGGCAGCTGGGATTGATGGGATAAAGGTAGAAATGTTAAAAGCAGGCGGAGATATAGTTTTGGAGTGGTTGGTGCTATTATTTAATACATATACTCACCTAATTGTACTCACCTAATTGTGGTTGCAGGGGTCGAGACTCAGCTCCTGGCCCCGCCTCTTCGCTGTCTGCTACTGGGTCTCTGCTCTCCCTGCTCCATGAGCTTTATCATACCTTGTCTTAAAACTATGTATGGTTCCTGCCTCCACTATATCTTTCTCTAGACTATTCCACTTCCTGACTACTCTGTGGCTGAAGAAATGCTTCCTGACATGTATGGAAGAGGGTAAGGTACCTAGGGACTGGCAGAGAGCGTGTATTGTTCCTTTGTATAAAGGCAAAGGGGACAAAAGAGAGTGCAAAAATTATAGGGGAATAAGTCTGTTGAGTATACCAGGTAAAGTGTATGGTAGTTATTATTGAAAGAATTAAGAGTAAGACAGAGAGCAGAATAGCAGATGAACAAGGTGGCTTTAGGAAAGGTAGGGGGTGTGTAGACCAAGTGTTTGCAGTAAAACATATAGGTGAACAGTATTTGGATAAGGGTAAAGAGGTTTTTGTGGCATTTATGGATTTGGAAAAGGCATATGATAGGGTGGATAGGGGGGCAATGTGGCAGATGTTGCAGGTGTATGGAATAGGAGGTAGGTTACTGAAAGCAGTGAAGAGCTCAGGTTAGTGTGTGTAGGAGAGAGGGAGATTATTTCTCGGTAAAAGTAGGCTTTAGACATGGAAGTGTGATGTCACCGTGGTTGTTCAATATACATGTATATATAGATGGGGTTGTAAGAGAAGTGAATGCGAGGGTCTTGGCAAGAGGTTTGGGGTTAAAAGACAAAGAATCAAATACAAAGTGGGAGTTGTCACAGTTGCTTTTTGCTGATGACACTGTGCTTTTGGGAAATTCTGAAGAGAAGTTGCAGAGGTTGGTGGATGAATTTGGTAAGGTATGTAAAAGAAGAAAATTGAAAGTGAATATAGGAAAGAGTAAGGTGATGAGGATAACAAAAAGATTAGGTGACGAAAGATTGGATATCAGATTGGAGGGAGAGAGTATGGAGGTGAATGTATTCAGATATTTGGGAGTGGACATGTCAGCGGATGGGTCTATGAAGGGTAAGGTGAATCATAGAATTGATGAAGGGAAAAGGGTGAGTGGTGCACTTCGGAGTCTGTGGAGACAAAGAACTTTGTCCATGGAAGTTAAGAGGGGAATGTATGAGAGTATAGTTATACCAACTCTTATATGGGTGTGAAGCATGGGTGATTAATGTCGCAACGAGGAGAAGGCTGGAGGCAGTGGAGATGTCATGTCTGAGGTCAATGTGTGGTGTGAATATAATGCAGAGAATTCGGAGTTGGAAATTAGGGGGAGGTGCGGGATTACCAAAACTATTATCCAGAGGGCTGAGGAGGGGTTGTTGAGGTGGTTCGGACATGTAGAGAGAATGGAACGAAACAGAATGACCTCGAGAGTGTATAAATCGGTAGTGGAGGGAAGGCGGGGTAGGGGTCGGCCTAGGAAAGGTTGGAGGGAGGGTAAAAGAGGTTTTGTGTGCGAGGGCTTGGATTTCCAGCAAGCATGCGTGTGCGTATTTGATAGGAGTGAATGGAGACAAATGGTTTTTAATACTTGACGTGCTGTTGGAGTGTGAGCAAAGTAACATTTATGAAGGGATTCAGGGAAACTGGCAGGCCGGACTTGAGTCCTGGAGATGGGAAGTACAGTGTGTGCACTCTGAAGGAGGGGTGTTACTGTTGCAGTTTTATAACTGTAGTGTAAAGCACCCCTCTGGCAAGACAGTGATGGAGTGAATGATGACGAAAGTTTTTCTTTTTCAGGCCACCCTGCCTTGGTGGGAATCGGCCGATGTGTTAATAAAAATAAAAAATAATTGTATTTACGTATGTTCCTGTGAGATAGACAGATAAGAGACAGATAGGAGACAGACAGGAGACAGACAGGAGACAGACAGGAGACAGACAGGAGCCAGACAGGAGCCAGACAGGAGCCAGACAGGAGCCAGACAGGAGCCAGACAGGAGCCAGACAGGAGCCAGACAGGAGCCAGACAGGAGCCAGACAGGAGCCAGACAGGAGCCAGACAGGAGCCAGACAGGAGCCAGACAGGAGCCAGACAGGAGCCAGACAGGAGCCAGACAGGAGCCAGACAGGAGCCAGACAGGAGCCAGACAGGAGCCAGACAGGAGCCAGACAGGAGCCAGACAGGAGCCAGACAGGAGCCAGACAGGAGCCAGACAGGAGCCAGACAGGAGCCAGACAGGAGCCAGACAGGAGCCAGACAGGAGCCAGACAGGAGCCAGACAGGTAAGCTACAGACACAGACGGAGATAGACAGCCAATCAGGTACCCAGGTGGCCAGCCTGCCGACATCACTTTCCACCTAAAAGGGGAGTGTTAATATGACATCAGTGACTCCTTGATGTTTGCCGCACTGTTTGCTCTAGCTGGCTCCCACAAGGTACTAAGTGGTCCCAGATTTTTTTAATATGGCGCACACCGAGTGTTAACCCTTTGACTGTTTTGGTCATATATATACGTCTTACGAGCCACTGTTTCAGGCGTATATAGTATACTAAAAAATTCTAGCGGCTTCAAATCAAGCGGAAGAAAGCTGGTAGGCCCATATATGAGAGAATGGGTCTGTGTGGTCAGTGTGTGCTGTATAAAAAAAATCCTGCAGCACGCAGTGCATGAGAAAAAAAAAACTCCGACAGTGTTTTTGGATTAAAACGCCGACTTTGAGGTGTATTTTCGTATAGTATTTATGGTTGTATTCTCTTTTCGTGGTCTCATTTGATAGAATGGAAAACATACTACAGAAATAGAGATGATTTTGATTAGTTTCATGATGAAAACGACCTTGAAATTGAGCTCAAAGTAGGAGAAATGTTTGATTTTTGCCAATGTTGAAGTGTAAGCAAATCACGCCACACGTCCAATAAACATCAACTGGTGAGTCTAATATTCTTTCACAAGTGCACTGATATTATTATTTCTTTCTTCAATTCTATAGTGTTTCTCACTTCCTTTACCAAAGGGCTGGCACTAGGGCCCTTGGTTAATTATGTAAGTCGCACTCAATCAACAAGCACAAAAAACAATGGATTATTGTGAAATGTTTGGATGAACGCGCAGGGTAATGTTCACTCGAGGAGAAACAAAGCCAGACTGACTCGCAACGCTTGCGTGGGATGCTTTGTGTGGGCACGGACAAGTCTGGTACGGAAGCCGAAACTCGAGGAACTGTTCAAAACTCAGGAAAATTTAGGCGAAAAAAGTGACCGAAACTTGGGGTGGCTGAAACTCGAGGTTCCACTGTATCTCTATTTCTGTAATATATCTTCCATTCTATCAAACGAGACCAGAAAACCGAGGATACAACCATAAAATCCATATGAAAATACACCGCAAAGTTGGTGTTTTAATCCAAATACGTAGTGGTACACCGGTTTACATAATTCGTTCCAGAATGCTGTTCAAGTGCCGTTAGCAAATGAATTTGTTCCCATAAGGAATAATGTAAATTAGATTAGTCCTTTTAGACCCCCAAAAATACACTTACAGAAGCACTTACAAAAATACACTTACATAATTGTTTGAGTTTAGAGCAGTACGTAAACCGGAGGTCCACTGTACATTGTCAGTTTTTTTTCTCATGCACTGCATGCTGCAGGATTTGTTAAAATGGCAGGAGTAATTTTTCTTGGCTAGTCTAATTAACTAGCAAAAGGTACGTATTACGTATTACTACGTGAAGCTATGAAGTTGTGAATGATGAGGCTGGTTTGATTAGGCCAGACTCTTGAAGGTGTTTAGGTCATGTTCACTTAATATATTGTTCCTTCTGCAGTTTTTCTAACAATAATTTGTCCATCACATAAAAAGCAAGACTGAGGCTTAATACTGTTACTCAGTTGTCTAAGCAAGGATAAAAGATCGTGACAGTTTTTAGTGATGCACTAGTTAATTCTAAATTTTCTTTTTTTTTCTATATTGATGAATGTATGAAGTGTTTTCTTAATGGGGGGGGGGGGTATTAAATTTGAAAATTACACATGCAGCCTCTTCTCACTTAACAACAGAGTTCTGTTCCTAAGACCATATCGGTGCGCGAATTTGTCGCTAAGCAAGGAGCATACTATAATGGTAGTGGGTTTGTGTCAACCATCTTTGATGTTTTAATGTCATCTTTGCACCATTTATAACATTTTTAGTATTTTTAAATGTTTATACAGTAGTGTACTGTATATTGTAATAAACAGAATATTTCACTCAGACTCTGGGAGCAGATCACTATTGATAATGACATCTGCAAGCTGCTGCTGTTTCATTTGATTGACCTGTTTGTCTATTCAATCAGTTTGTTTCTTCAAGAGTTCAATAAACTCTTATTTCAATGTGTTTCTTCCAGTTTGTGTTTGTTTCAATCTTTTCATTTAGGGACCTAATTGCATTGTCCATTTCATTCACTTTCTTGCTGACACTTCTGACTGTATTTTGTAAGTCAGTTTGGATTGCACTAATCTTAGTTTGTAATGTTTGTAACTACTGGTAATTCTTCAATCTTGTTAGTAAGGGTGGTTTCAAATTTGGTAAAAGGCTGTCTGAAGGGCTTCATATTTTATATTCATGCAGAGGGAAGAGGCTGATTAGCAGAGATTTTTCTGGTAATGGTTCTCTGATGTTTGTTTATCCATAAGTTATTTGAATAATGTCTGGGTGGTGTTCAGGATACACCTCAATCTGTTCTGATTGATGGTATACCTTGCCTGGCAGCAAAGCTGCTATGATGGGAGGACGAGATGGGGCGAGTGCCAGGTCAATTTTTGGTAGTTATTTGGCTAGATATGGTTTACTTGACACAGGCATCTTAGGTGTCCACATAGTGGATAGTAGTAGGCCATTCTAGAAGATCAGGTTTTAGTCCTCCGCTCCCCCCCCCAAAAAAAAAGCAAACAAAAAAACTATATTGAGGAGCCAAACAGCAATGCTGCTGCCTGCCTGCTTGAAATTGAAGTGTGGGTTGAGACTGGGCTGATTTAAAAAAAAAAATTCTTGTTGCTGGTTTGGATCCTCCATTTGTTTTTGGCCATAACTCTCTTTAAATGTTGCTCTAGACTGATTAAAATTGACACTCACAAGAAAGAATGCTCAAAATTAAAAAAAGGTTTAGGGGTGTGGAGAATACAGTGATCACATTTTAAATACAATTCTCTGATTTTTCAGTTTATGGGTTGTGCACCAATTTAGGACTCGTGTGCCAATTTAAGGGTTGTTCCAATAAAGAAAATGGCCATCATGAAAAAAAAGTGACTTCTCTTGAAGTGCTACACCTAAGGTTTTAAGAATTATTGATAGCACTTATGACCATAACATAACACTAGACACAGATCACTCCTCGATGTTCCCCGTGTCCATCTAACACTATGTAAAAACTCAATGCATATAAAAGGCACGAAAATTTGGAATTCATTACCTGTCATTGCCAAAGAAACCCTGCCTGTACCCCAATTCAAAACGATGCAAAAAAAAACACCTTCTCACCCAAAGCTAAATGCTCAATATCAAACATTCCCAACAAAGTATAATAATCACTTAATGTAAAAACCTGACTAATCACTTAAATGTAAAAAACTGTTATGAATAATACATACTAAGCTAACTATTTCCACAACATTTACATTATAATGACCACGTAAACTGTAACTGCAATGCAACTAATTGTTTTAAATTATCTCACTCAATTAGTTGCATTGCTACAATTTATTGATATGTTCAACTTATATTCAAACTTTATAACTTAGATACGCAATTATACTTATTTTATAAATTATCAACCATAACTTTTTACCATGTAGTCTAGAATTAAGTAGACCTAAGAATGCCCGCAATGCACAGTATATTAGGGGCTTTTGGCATGTACATCTCATTAATAACTTTATTTCTTGTCTACCATGTATCATTGTACCATGTCTCAATAAAGTATTATTATTATTATTGTAAGACTTGATTGATTTTAAATTGCAGTTTATAAAATGCAGTACTGTACAGGCATGCCATGTACAGTACTAGCTAGCTCCAGTACACATTTACTGAATTCTATTACTGGTGTGATGAATAATATTACTAACTTCACTTTGGGGGAATTAGGTTTTGTTAAATATCCTTGGTTTAATTTGTTAAAAATCTCCTTATATTTTTGATGTGGGTTTCAGAAATGACGAGCCTTGGCCACCTGGACCACGTGGCTGCTGTGAAACGAGACTACATTGCCCAGCCACGTATATGTTACAAGACGGTAACAGGTGTCAATGGTCCACTGGTTATTCTGGATGATGTCAAGTTCCCCAAATTTGCCGAGATTGTTAATCTTCATCTGGCTGATGGCACTGAGCGGAAGGGACAAGTGCTGGAAGTGAGCGGCTCTAAGGCTGTTGTCCAGGTACAGTATTCTCAGTGATGACAGATTTACATTTTCAACTCTGTCTGTTTAACTTTTTAATACTATTGTATTTAGTAAATGTGTTATCTAGTTTAATAAGAAGTTATGTTCCCAGTATTTCACTTTGAGTGAGTCATTTTTAACCCTGAACCTGTTATCTTAAGGAAAATGATAGCTCATTGTTAAGATTGTTAAACATGATTGCAGATTCTGGCTGGAATTCCTGAAATAATTGCTTTCTCTGTATTTTGGACCTTGTTTGTAAGTGTTAACTGGTGTATGTAAATTGGGGATCTATAGTGTTTTAATATAAAGTACTATACAAATAAAATTGAACATTAGTGGAAATATAATTAATAATGAATCTCTAAATTTACAGCTAGTTTACTTAGATCTCTTCATACAGGCAAGTGTGGTAGTAAATGTTAAAAATGGAAAAAGCTGCCCACTCAGGAAACAGAAAGCACCAAAATTTTAAAAGTTGACTCATTCATGGGCTCTCGTGTTACTTCTATAACCCGTTCACTGCCAGATGCCCAGAAATTAAGTGTTAACAATATTGGCATTTTTCAAAAATATTCTGAAATGCGTGTGGCCAGCAGTAACAGCCTGGTTGATCAGGCTCTGGTCCAACAGGAGGCCTTGTTACAGACCGGGCCGTGGGGGCGTTGACCCCTGGAATTCTCTCCAGGTAGACTCCAGGTAGAGGGCTCTGTTTTACAGCATTTAGCTAATGTAACAGTTTTCAATTATATCCAAGGATGAAAATATTTTAAGGTAGGTAATGTATGTACTGTATGTGCATTTTTTAGGCCAAGCTCTATTGCTCACTTAATGTAATCAGGCTTTCATATGTATTTGAAAGTGAAAAAAGGCTGTTTCGTTTTAGTGATTTTCGCTTTACAGCAGTGGCTTGGAATTTAACATGCTGTGTAAGTGCAGGCTCTCCTGTACTCTTTTTCTGAAGGTAATGACAGCAAAAATATTAATTTTGATGGAAAACCTCTGAAAGTATGCAGGTGCAAAGCTAGTGGTCTGGGCACTCTTCTTAAAAACCACCCACTCAACCAAAACTAAATACTACTCAGTACTTAACTTTACCTACAAAGCTACCAAATCACTCTCCACCGCCTCAAAATATGATTGCTCATTGTGTTACTCCCCTAGCCTCAGAACCCCAAAAGTAAATGCTCAAAGTACAATAAATTCTCATATTTTAACATAATGCATATGTTGAATAGCATATATTTAATAGACATATAACCTATTGTATAATTAGTGCAACCTGATCAAACTATGCTTTGTATGTCTAGTGTTAAGTAATCAGTAATGTACAGTATTAAGTTTAGACTGCCTGTAATGCCAAGGCATGATAGTGGCTCTTTGCACTACAAACCATCGTAAACCCTCACTGTAAACTACCTATGTAAATATACTTTGTACAATATATCAACCATATTGTAAACTTACAAGGAAATAAATTTGAAATTTGAGATTTTTGCCCACTTGGAGTTCTATCTTAAATAGATTCTATTGCTCAATTCAACCAAATTCTTAGCCACATATTTCATTAGTATGCCTTCTGCCATTTTCTGAACACTATTTTGGGTAGTTGAAATTTGTAAATAGGCGGTTTCTTGTACTCAATCGATAGAAGAAATGGAATTCTAGCGAAATAGCTATAATTTTAGTAGACAAACATTGGAATTTGCCGAAAATAGGGCTCAGTGGGCGAAATCGCCGATGCGTAAATGTCATGGATACCGCTAACTTCGCGAAAGCATAATTCCGTTAGTTTTTGATCAAATTTCATAATTTTTTGCCGTTATGATCGGAAAAAGATTCTCTATCATTTCATAAGGAAAAACAATTTTTTTTTTTAAATTCGTGGACCCTGAGAACGAGTTTCAGAGAGACCCCTTGGACCCCCACTTCCAGGACTCGAGTCCGACTAACTGGTTTCCCTGAATCCCTACACAAAATATTACCCTGCTCACACTCCAACAGCTTGTCAGGTCCTAAAAATCATTAGTCTCCATTCACTCCTATCTAACACTCATGCACGCTTGCTGGAAGTCCAAGCCCCTTGCCTACAAAACCTCCTTTACCCCCTCCCTCCAACCTTTCCTAGGATGACCCTTACCCTGCCTTCCTTTCCCTACAGATTTATATGCTCTCCAAATCATTCTACTCTGTTCCATCCTTTCTAAATGACCAATAACCAAGTGACCAACAACCCCTCTTCAACCCTGACTAATACTTTTAGTAACTCCACACCTCCTCCTAGTTTCCACACTACAAATTCTCTGCATAATGTTTACACCACACATTGCCCTTAGACATGACATCTCCTTGCTTCAGCCTTTACAACCCATGCTTCACACCCGTATAAGAGTGTTAGTACCACTATACTCTTGTACATTTACATTACCTTCTTTGCCTCCATGGATATCGGTTTTTGTCTCCACAGATACCTCAAAGCACCACTCACCTTTTTTCCCTTCATCAGTTCTATGGTTAACCTCATCCTTCATAAACCCATCTGCTGACAGGTCAACTCCCAATTATCTGAACACATTCACTTCTTCCATACTCCCTCTCTCCAATGTGATATCCAATTTTTTCTTTATCTAAATCGTTTGATACCCTCATCACCTTACTTTATCTATGTTCACTTTCAACTTTCTACTTGTTAAGTAAAAGGACACAAATGCAACTAATGTGACATTTTATTGTGGCAACGTTTCGCTCTCCAGGAGCTTTCTCAAGCCGTTACAAGCGATACATGGACATAGTGGGCTATTATATACTCTCAAAGTGAGGTGAAATACTAGTGGTGGTCGAGGTAGTAGTGATAGGTAGTAGTAGTAGTAATACAATAAGGTAGAACAATCAATATGCACATGAGTAAAAGGTGATAAAACAAATACTTGGGTAGTATAACAATAGGTTAGACAAATATTTTTGCTGGAGGTTGAAATATAGAAGGCCTGTAGGAGTGTTCCACATCTACGATGTGCTTGTGTTGAATTAGCAGGAGAGACTATGTGATGGTATGGTTAACTGTTTTCAGGAGGATTCTTGCTAAGACTTCAGAGATGGTGAAGCTGCCTTTGTTTTGTTTAATTGTGTTAGAAACAGAGATAAGTGCTGATTCAAGGCATTTGCGTCTACGGAAATTAGTTTCTTTGATTACTAGTCGGGCGTCTTTGAATTTCATGAGATGATTGTTGGAATTTCGGTGTTGTACGCAGGCGTTGTTCAGGTTATCGTTTCTGCATGCATTAATGTGTTCATTGATGCGTGTTTCAATGAACACATTAATGCATGCAGAAACGATAACCTGAACAACGCCTGCTACAACACCGAAATTCCAACAATCATCTCATGAAATTCAAAGACGCCCGACTGTAATCAAAGAAACTAATTCGTAGACGCAAATGCCTTGAATCAGCACTTATCTCTGTTTCTAACACAATTAAACAAAACAAAGGCAGCTTCACCATCTCTGAAGTCTTAGCAAGAATCCTCCTGAAAACAGTTAACCATACCATCACATAGTCTCTCCTGCTAATTCAACACAAGCACATCGTAGATGTGAACACTCCTACAGGCCTTCTATATTTCAACCTCCAGCAAAATATTTGTCTAACCTATTGTTATACTACCCAAGTATTTGTTTTATCACCTTTTACTCATGTGCATATTGATTGTGTTCTACCTTATTGTATTACTACTACTACTACTACCTATCACTACTACCTCGACCACCACTAGTATTTCACCTCACTTTGAGAGATATAATAGCCCACTATGTCCATGTATCGCTTGTAAGGCTGAGAAAGCTCTGGAGAGCGACGTGCCACAATAAAATGTCACATTAGTTGCATTTGTGTCCTTTTACTTAACATACTGTCGGTAATTCTACCAATATTATTACAACTTTCTACTTTTATACACCTTCCCAAACTCTTCCACTAACCCTTGCAACTTTTCTTTAGAATCTCCCAAAAGCACTGTATCATCAGCAAAAAGTAACTGTGTCAACTCCCATTTTGTATTTGATTCCCCATTATTTAATCCCACCCCTCTATAAATATGTTAAAGAACCATGGTGACATTACACATCCCTGTCTAAGATCTACTTTTACTGTAACACCCTACACACCCTAAACACCCTAACCTGAGCCTCACTATCCTCATAAAAACTTTACAGCATTTAGCAACTTACTAACAGTTCCATGAAGGATGAGGTGAATCATAGAATTAACGAGGGGAAAAAGGTGAGTGGTGCACTGAGGAGCTTGTGGAGACAGAACTTTATCATGAAAGCAAAGAGAGGAATGAATGAGAGTATAGTTATACCAACACACTTGTATGGGTTTGAGACATGGGTTGTGAATGTTACAACAAGAAGGCTGAAGGCAGTGGAGATGTCATGTCTGAGGGCAATGTGTGGTGTGAATATAATGCAGAGAATCCGTAGTTTGGAGATTAGGAGGAGGTGTGGGATTACCAAAACTATTATCCAGAGAGCTGAGGAGGGGTTGAGATGGTTTGGACATATAGAGAGGATGGAACAAAATAGAATGACTTCGAGAGTGTATAAATCTGTAGTGGAGGGAAGGCGGGGGTAGGGGTCGGCCTAGAAAAGGTTGGAGGGAGGGGGTAAAAGAGGTTGTGTGCGAGGGGCTTGGACTTCCAGCAAGCGTGCGTGAGTGTGTTAGATAGGAGCGAATGGAGACAAATGGTTTTTAGGACTTGACGTGCTGTTGGAGTGTAAGCAAGGTAACATTTATGAAGGGTTTCAGGGAAACCGGCAGGCTGGACTTGATTCCTGGAGGTGGGAAGTACAGTGCCAGCACTCTGAAGGAGGGGTGTAATGTTGCAGTTTTGTAGCTGTAGTGTAAGCACGCCTCTGGCAAGACAGTGATGGAGTGAATGATGAAAGTTTTTCTTTGTCGGGCCACTGGGCCTTGGTGGGAAACGGCCGATGTGTTAATAAAAAAAATTAAACCTATTCCATACACTTGTAACATCTGCCACATTGCTCCCCTATCCACTCTATCACATGCCTTTTCTAAATCCATAAATGCAATGAAAACTTCCCTACCTTTATCTAAATACTGTTCACATAAATGCTTCAATGTAAACACTTGATCTACACATCCCCTACCCATTCTAAAGCCTCCTTGCTTATCTGCAATCTTGCTCTGTCTTACCTCTAATTCTTTCAATAATAACCCTACCATACACTTTACCTGGTATACTCAGTAAACTTATTTCCCTATAATTTTTACAATCTCTTTTGTCCCCCTTCCCTTTATATATGAAGGAACTATACACTCTTATTTTTTTTTTTAACACATCGGCTGTTTCCCACCAAGGCAAGTGGCCTGAAGAAAAACTTTCATCATCATTCACTCCATCAGTCTTGCCAGAGGCATGCTTACACTACATTTATAAAACTGTAACATTAACACCCCCTCCTTCAACGTGCCAGCACTGTACTTCCTTCTCTTGTCTTAAAATTTTTTTTGTCCTTAGATTATAGCAAGTGCTGAATATGTTTATTGCTGGAATCTGAATAGTTGAAGAATGGGTATAATTGAAAATGCTGTATTAGCTAAATACTGTAAAGTGAAGTGCTGTACAGCGGGGACTGCCTGGATACTGTACTGAATCATCTGTGATATACAGTATCTTTGTTTAGTTTTGAGAGTTCTTTGGATTTTGGGTGTTCTCTTATTGTGCCTATGGTATTATTTCATGGTTTTGACTTTGTAGGTATTTGAAGGAACCTCTGGTGTGGATGCCAAGCATACTGTATGTGAGTTCACGGGTGACATCTTGAGGACTCCTGTTTCTGAGGATATGTTAGGGCGTATTTTCAATGGTTCTGGCAAACCTATTGATCAGGGTCCTACAGTGTTGGCTGAAGACTTCCTCGACATTCAAGGTAAGTCAGACATGCTCTCAACGTTTCATTACCTATCTAAAAGTTGGGCACGTCAGGGTTTCATTTTGCTTTTTGGCCATTACGTTCTATCTAAAATATAACAAATTGAAGCAGTGGGATGAAGTTTCTTCATCCCACATTGAATAAATACCATCTCTTAACAAATATTCTGTTATTCTTTTTACCTGTCACAAGTAAATCGGTACATTTCATTCTGATAGTTTCTCTATTTTTGTCAAGTTATATACAGTACAAACTGAAAATAAATGGTTCATTTACCTCCAATTCATATATTTTTTTCAACAAACTAGCTGTATTCCACTGAGGCAGGGCGACCTAAAAAGAAAAATGAAAGTTTTTTTTTTTTTTTAAATTTAGTAATTTATACAGGAGAAAGGGTTACTAGTCCCTTGCTCCTGGCATTTTAGTCGGCTCTTGCGACACACATGAATTGTGGAGAAATTGTTAGGCATGTTGTGGTTTGCATCCCATGGGGTGGTAGTATACCTTAGATAGGGTATACACATCAGTTAAAATTGATGTGTAAAAAATTACTATATATTTAGGCTTGAGAAAGATTTGAGTGTTCAACCTTCTCAGAAAGTGCCTGCACAGATCTTAAAATGTGGTTTTTGTCTCACTTTATTGTTGACACACAAATGTTTTATTTTCTTAAGATTATTAAGTAGCTCTCCTTATTCCAGAGGCCCATTTTTTTAAATACACTGACCATCTCTTACTAAGGAAGGGAGACCCTCCACCCTCCTGTATGGGCTGCTAATTTTTAAGAACCCCAATGGAAATAAGTCACTTTGACTTTTTTGGGTTATTCTAGGTAATCTACACATATGCTGCTATGTATGATAATTTATGTAACTATTTATGTACACCTGTAACTGAATAAACTTACTAACCCCCCCATAAAAAATAAATCAATATGAGTTCAGATGACCCTCCATATTGCAGCATCCTCTCCTGTCCTTTAGAGTACAGACACTGCATCTACTACAACCGGGACCTGAGTCTGGCTAATCAGTTTTTCTTGAATTCCTTCAAATTTGTTGCCTTCTCTTGCACTAGCTACACATCAAGCAATAAAGCCACTTGTTTCCACTCTGATCTGCCATGCTTTCAAAAATCCTGGTGGATGTTCATGCCCCTAGCACTCAAAACCTGCTTTACCCCATCTCTTCCAGCTTTCCTGGGATGACGCCCTATTCCTTCCTTCCACCCGAGATTTATACAGTATACCGTTGGTTATCCTATGCTGCTCCATTCTCTCTAAATACCCAAACCATCTCGGCTCCTCCTCAGCCTTCAGTTTTATACTTTTGGGAATCCCATACTGTCTTCTAATCTCTATGCTCTGAGTTCTTTGAAGCATAACTTATCCATTACCTCCAGCTTCCTCATTAAAACATTCAAAACCCATGCCTCAGACCCACATAAGTGTTGGTACCCCTATACACTGGTACTGTTCCTCTTTTTCTTCCTTCATTTAAATCTTTCTACAGATGACACAACATGTTGCTCACCTTTTTTTCTTTGTCTGTTCTGTAATGTTTAAGATTAATAGGAAAAAAAAACTTTTTTCTTGCACATATGATTTTTGAGGATAAATATTCCAAAATTCTCCATGGGGTAGTGGTGAAGAATTCTTTCTCTGTAAGCTGTGTGTGTTGTAAGAGGCGACTAAAATGCTGGGAACAAGGGGCTAGTAACTCTTTATAAATTATTTCTTTCATCTTTCAACAAACCAGCTGTATCCCACCACGAAAGTTTCTCTTTTTAAATTCTGTAATTTATAAAGGAGAAGGGGTTACTAGCCCCTTGCTCCTGGCATTTTAGTCTCCTCTTACAACACGCATGGCTTACAGAGGGAGAACTCTGTTCCACTTCCCCATGGAGATAAGAGGAAATAAACAACAACAACTAGTAAGAAAATAGAAAACTCAGAGGGGTGTATGTGTGTGTGTGTATATATATATGCTTGTACATGCATGTGTAGTGTGATCTAAGTGTAAGTAGAAGTAGCAAGACACCTGAAATCTTGCATGTTTGAGACAAAAAAAGACACCAGCAATCCTACCATGTAAAACAATTACAGGCTTCTGCTTTATACTCACTTGGCAGGACAGTAGTACCTCCCTAGGCAGTTGCTGTCTGTCTACCTACTACCTAGGTGTATAAATTACTTAATGTAAAAAAAAAGTCATGAAAGCATTTCTTATTTTTCGGGTCACCCTGCTTCTGTGGGAAACAGCTGATGTGTTAAAAAAAAATTCCAAAGTGACATAAAAGGCACAACATGCATCACAGAGATGTTCAAAGAGAAGACAGTATTTCAGCACAAGCATTTCTGGGTGTAATAGACTAGTCAGATTTTGGAAAATTCAGTAGTTTGATACTTAGATTTGTTAGAAGAATTGAAAAATAAGTTTGTCAGCTATGGATTCCTAGTCTCACATATTCAGAGTTCATACTCCACCATGCAAAGTGCTGGTGTAGGACGTATGTTCCAAGGAATTGGAGCTACATTTTTTTTGGATCAAACTCGATTATTTTCCAGGCGCTGTATGAGCTATAGGAGTATAGGTTTAACACATCCCTATGAAATATGCTGTAATAATAATAATGGTTTTATGTGCACCTTTGGAAGGATTAATGATCTAGTTCTGTTATACCAAACTGTGTCTCACTAATGGCAGGAGGTTAGCTCCCACCTTCTGAATGCTGAAAATCTCTTCTATGAATGTTATCACATGTAAATTAGAGAAGAAAATTTAGTTTTACAGAAAGGTTGTCCATGGATATAAGACAGAAAAGACTGAGTGCTTGAGATGGAGATAGTTTTGTCACTTGGTGAGCTACCCTTAGTGTATTTGGATAGTCTCCCAATATGCATGCAAATTTTCCTTTAATTTCACTTAATTCCAGGAAGATGCATTGGGTGATAGTGTGCTAATTGTCTTGCAATATTTTGGCATAATTCTTGATGTGATAGTCTTGGCTTGCCCCATATCAGATTATCCATTGTCCTTTTTTATTTTACGCGTGTTGTGATTATATTAATGTTGGAAAGGAAAAATAGTTTATATGGATTACAATTAACAATAGAATGATTATTGACTGTGGCTGGATCAGTAAGGTGACACATTGAGAAATATTATTGGTGAAAAACACTAAACCCATTGGAGTCATACAGTATGCATTTTGAAAGAATAGTGGCTTTTCTGAACTTCACAAGTTGGTAAATTAGGATTCAGATTTATATGAACAGCTTGTAATTTTTTCAGGACTTTCTAGTTTTCACAGCACAGAAATTATGGTACAAGAGGGCGCAACTTTACAGCACTTCATTTTACCGCATTTAGCTAATGCAACATTTTCAATTATACCCATTTTTCATGTATTCAGACTTCCTACAACAAATATATCAACCACTTACTATGAGCCATAAATGAAAATATTTTAAGGTAAGTAATGTGTGGGAGCAAGAAGCTAGTAACCCCTTTGCCTGTATACATTACTAAAGTTAAAAAGAGAAACTTGTTTTTCTTTTTGGGCCACCCTCCCTTCGTGGGATACGGCAGGTTTGTTGAAAGAAGAAGTAATGTGTGTACTGTATATGCATTTTTAAAGCCTAGCTCTATTGCTCACTTAACCCTTTGACTGTCGCAACCCCTAATCCCTAATCGCAAAATTAAAAAAAAAAAAATTCTTATGAAATGATAGAGAATCTTTTCCCGATGGTAATGACACCAAAAATATGAAATTTGATGGAAAACTTACGGAATTACGCTCTTGCGAAGTTAGTGATCTCGGCGATATATACGCATCGGCAATTTCGCCGACTTTGAGCCCTATTTATGGCCAATTCCATTTTTCCAGTCAACCAAACTCATAGCTATTTCTTTAGAACTCCATTTGTTCTATAGATTGAGTACAAGAAACCACTAATTTACCAATTTTAACTACCCAATAAAGTGGTCAGAAATTAGCAATTTGGCCAATTTCATGCAAAATAAAAAGTTGTCAATTTCAAAATAGGTTCCAGAATAAACAATGCAGACATTCCTGGCACTAAAATAAGATGTTATCTGTTCATTAGTCACATCTTTAGGCCCCTCTTATATTACTCTTGCTTTCTATTTTGATTTTTTATTCACACAAAAAATAGAAGATTTACCGTTATGCAGACTATTGCATTATTGTAAAAAAACGTTTCTCGTTATGCTCAGATTCAATTTCGCAGTTATGGCAAAAAAAAAAAACACTGCTTATTCGGTAGAAAACACCTTCTACCCCACACCATGATGCCATTAACAAGCGCTGTACGATATTTTTCCTGCAAGTCTTCAGAATTTATAAATAATATCAGTGCACTTGTGAAAGAATACATATTAGACTCACCAGTTGATATGTATTGGACATGTGGCATGATTTGTTTACTCTTGAACATTGGCAAAAATCGAACATTTCCCCTACATTGAGCTCAATTTCAAGGTCGTTTTCATCATGAAACTAATCAAAATCTCTATTTCTGTACTATGTTTTCCATTCCATCAAATGAGACCACGAAAAAGAGAATATAACCATAAATACTATACGAAAATACACCTCAATGTCGGCGTTTTAATTCAAAAACACGGTTGGAATTTTTTTTTCCCTATCATGCACTGCGTGCTGCAGGATTTTTTTTTATACAGCACACTGACCACACAGACCCATTCTCTCATATGTGGGCCTAGCAGCTTTCTCCCGCTTGATTTGAAGCCGCTAGAATTTTTGAGTATATATACGTCCGAAACAGTGGCTCGTAAGACGTATATATACAACCAAAACAAAGGGTTAATATATAATAGTGTAAACATGTTATCAAGCTTATATATGCATTTGAAAGTGGAAAAAGGTTTTCGCTTTACAGCAGTAGCCCAGAACCTAACCTGCTGTATAAGCGGGGCCTGTCTGTACAGTGTATTGTGTAGGTTTCAATTATTTTATGTGGTTTATTTATGTACAAATCACTTATAGGCAGTGATACTATTTCAAGCAATAATTTGCTGTGAGGTATAAATTTGCTCTTGTGTGATTGTCTCAGCCCAGTGTTACTTTATTTTTTTTGACAGTGTCTTGATAAATATGCTAAACTTTTTTTATGACTTTCATGAAGACTTAACAGAAAGGAATAAATTTCAGCTTGTGGAAATCAAACAAGCATATTGTAAATGAAATACTCTGGTTGGTTTTCTGTCTTTCACTAAATCCAAAAGAAAAAGGACACCTGGCCAGATGAAGTTGGGTTATTTTTACACAGTCTGGACTAGGGATGGAAGAAGAGATTAAAGAATAGTATGAGGATAGTGTGTGTGTGTGTGTGCAGGTTCATAACATATGCACTTCAATGTAGACAGAGAGGCTACCTGGAGGGTATTCCGGGGATCAACGCCCCCGTGGCTTGGTCCACAATAATTCCTCCCGGTGGATCAGGGCCTGATCAACCAGGCTGTTACTGCTGGCCACACGTAGTCCAACGTATGAACCACAGCCCGGCTGATCCGGCACCGACTTTAAGTATCTGTCCAGCTCCCTCTTGAAGGCAGTCAGGGGCCTATTGGTAATTCCCCTTATGCTTGGTGGGAGGCTGTTGAACAGTCTTGGGCCCCAGACACTTATGGTGTTTTCTCTTAGTGTACCAGTGGTGCCCCTACTTTTCATTGGGGGTATTTTGCATCGCCTGCCCAGTCTTTTACTTTTGTAGGGAGTGATTTCTGTGTGCAGATTCAGGACCATTCCTTCTAGGATTTTCCAAGTGTAGATTATGATATACAGGTCTTCCTCAACATTCACATTTTCCACTTTCGCGGGCTTCACACATTCACGAATTCCCGGCTGCCAAATTCCCAGCCGCCAAATCATATTTAAGTTTCCCGCCACCCGAGCATCCCTACTACCATCCCTCCGACCTGGCAGCCAGCCAGCCAGCCAGCCAGCCAGCCAGCCCACCACTCACTCACTGAGTGTTTTGTTTGTTCATTATTTGTTATTAAACTACAGTATAACATGTATGTAGTACTATATAGTACAATATTTTACTATGTTTTCATGTGTTTTATGATTGTTCATGGTTCAATAGGTTAAGGAAGCAGTATTTCCCTACAATATATTGTAGGGAAGTAAGTAATGAATGTACTAAATAAAGGTTATCTATCTATTACATTTATTCCAAATTGATATCAGAAACACGATAAATACCTTAGAACTGTAATAAAGATGCTGAAATGAATAATATATGCCATATTAGTGGGGTAAGAGAAGTAGGCAGGCCGCCACTCATAAGAGATTTTTACATCAGGGTAAACATGCCTAAATCACTCTTGTCATAAAAAACAAATGCAAAAATAGCATTTATTATTTTTAGAATAATAATTTATAATAATTTATAATAATTTATAATTCATCTGGAGCACTTTAAATGTCATCAGTATTTCCCTACAATATATTGTAGGGAAATAATAATAATAATAATAATAATAACTCTACACATATGCTTCTATGTAAATGTATTTGTGTACAGTGGACCCCCGAGTTTCGTAAAAACTTCACTCCTGAAGTCTGCTCAAGTGCCATTACCGAACGAAAGTCTATTTCAGACCCCCAAAAATACACTTCCACAAGAACTTACAAAATTATACTTACATAATTGCACGATTTCCGGGGTATTCGTTAACCGAGGGTCCACTGTATACCTGAATAAACTTACTAATTGCTGTGGAGTGCTCTAAATGTCAGCTACCAAATACTGATGACATTTAAAGTGCTCCAGATCAATTATTATAAATTATTATTATTCTAAAAATAATAAATGCTATTTTTGCATTTGTTCTTATGACAAGAGTGATTTAGGCATGTTTACCCTGATGTAAACATCTCTTATGAGTGGCGGTCTGTCTGCTTCTCTTACACTACTCATATAATATTTTTTTTTTTTTTCCCCCCAACAAGTCGGCCGTCTCCCACCGAGGCAGGGTAACCCAAAAAGAAAGAAAATCCCCAAAAAGAAAATACAGTGGTACCTCGAGTTATGATGGTCCCCAAAATCGCCCTTTTATGTAAGTTTATTTTTTTAAATCCTTTTGTAAGTATATTTTTGGGGGTGTAAAAGGACTAGTCTATTTTACATTATTCCTTATGGGGATAAATTCGTTTGGTAATGGCACTTGAACAGCATTATTGAACGAAAAAATATCGTAACTCGAGGTACCACTGTACTTTCATCATCATTCAACACTTTCACCACACTCATACATAATCACTGTCTTTGCAGAGGAGCTCAGATAGGACAGCTGAGAATAGTCCCTCCCAGCTGTCACTATCTCAGACCCCTCCTTTAAAGTGCAGGCATTGTACTTCCCATTTCCAGGACTCAAGTCCAACTAAATCAATTAACTGGTTTCCCTGAATCCCTTCACAAAATGTTACCATGCTCACACTCCAACAGATCGTCATGTCCCAAAAACCATTCGTCTCCATTCACTCCTATCTAACACGCTCACACATGCTTGCTGGAAGTCCAAGCCCCTCGCCCACAAAACCTCCTTTACCCCTTCCCTCCAACCTTTTCTAGGACGACCCCTACCCCGCCTTCCTTCCCCTACAGATTTATACGCTCTCCAAGTCATTCTACTTTGATCCATTCTCTCTAAATGACCAAATCACCTCAACAACCCCTCTTCAGCCCTCTGACAAATACTTTTAGTAACTCCACACCTTCTCCTAATTTCCACATTCCGAAATTTCTGCATAATATTTACACCACACATTGCCCTTAGACAGGACATCTCTACTGCCTCCAGCCTCCTCCTTGCTGCAGCATTTGCAACCCATGCTTCACACCCATATAAGAGTGTTGGTACCACTATACTTTCGTACATTCCCTTCTTTGCCTCAATGGATAACGTTTTTTGTCTCCACAGATACCTCAGTAAACCACTCACCTTTTTTCCTTCATCAATTCTATGGTTAACCTCATCCTTCATAAACCCATCCGCTGACACATCAGCTCCCAAATATCTGAAAACATTTACTTGTAGGTAGTAGGTTGGTAGACAGCAACCACCCAGGGAGGTACTACCATCCTGCCAGGTGACTGTGAAACAGAAACCTGAAACTGTTTTACATGATGGTAGGATTGCTGGTGTCTTCTTTTCTGTCTCATAAACATCCAAGATTTCAGGTACGTCTTGCTACTTACACTTAGGTCACACTACGCAAACATGTACACGTTTATGTATACACACTCATCTGAGTTTTCTTTGATTTTATCTTAATAGTTCTTGTTCTTATTGCTTTTCCTTTCATATCCATGGGGAAGTGGAATAAGAATCTTTCCTCCGTAAGCCATGTGTGTTGTAAAAGTCAACTGAAATGCCAGGAACAATGGGCTAGTAACCCCTTTTCCTGTATAGCTTACTAAAAAGAAAAAGAAGAAAACAGTCAAAGTGGGATGTTTGAATGTGCATGGATGTTGTGCGAATGATAAGAAAGAGATGATTGTAGATGTTATGAATGAAAAGAAGCTGGATGTCCTGGCTTTAAGTGAGACAAAGCTGAAGGGGGTAGGAGAGTTTCAGTGGGGAGAAATAAATGGGATTAGGTCAGGGGTTTCAAATAGTTATAGCTAAAGGAGTGGCAATAATGTTGAATAATCAGTTATGGCAGGTAAAGAAGGAATATAAATGTATAAATTCAAGGATTATGTGGAGTAAAATAAAGGTTGGATGTGAAAAGTGGGTTATAGTAAGTGTTTATGCAACTGGAGAAGAGAGAAGTGTAGAGGAGAGAGATTTTGGGAAATGTTGAATGAGTGTGTGGGGAGTTTTGAACCAAGTGAGAGAGTAATTGTGGTTGGGGATCTTAATGCTAAAGTGGGTAAAAATGTTGTGGAGGGAGTAGTAGGTAAATTTGGGGTGCCAGGGGTAAATGTAAATGGGGAACCATTAATTGAGCTGTGTGTAGAAAGAGGTTTGGTAATAAGTAATACATATTTTATGAAAAAGAGGATAAATAAATATACAAGGTATGATATAGCACGTAAGGAAAGTAGTTTGTTGGATTATGTATTGGTGGATAAAAGGTTGATGGGTAGGCTTCAGGATGTACATGTTTATAGAGGGGCAACAGATATATCAGATCATTATTTGGTTGTAGCTACAGTTAGAGTAAAAGGTAGATGGGACAAAAAGAAAATGGCAACAGGAAGTAAGAGAGAGGTAAAAGTGTATAAACTAAGGGAGGAGGAAGTTAGGGTGAGATATAAGCAACTATTGGCAGAAAGGTGGGATAGTGCAAGTATGAGTAGTGGGGGGGTTGAAGAGAGTTGGGATAGTTTTAAAAATGCAGTATTAGAATGTGGGGCAGAAGTTTGTGGCTATAGGAGGGTGGGTGCAGGAGGAAAGAGGAGTGAGTGGTGGAATGAAGAAGTAAAGGATGTGATAAAAGAGAAAAAGGTAGCTTATGAGAGGTTTTTACAAAACAGAATAATAATAATAATAATAATAATAATAATAATAATTTTTATTTCAATGCATGTTACAAGTGTACAATGTTATTGGTAGTTACAATTATAAAACAATTATAAAACTGTAATGCAAGGAGAGCCACTGGCATGCCATGGCATTAGGGGCAGTTTATTCTAGAGATTTATTCACTAAGTACTTAATGCTAAAGAAATTGATTGAGTTTATTCTAGTTCTGTATTATTTAAATTATTAAATGGTTATACATACTATTAAAAGACAATACAAGAGAAATTGGTTGAGTTTAATCTAGTTGTAGAATTTATTTCAAATTTCAGTATGTTGATGCTATACTAGTATAAAAACAATACTAGAAATAGTTTTTAGAGTTTCTTCTAGATATATATTTTATTTCAAATTAAGAAAATGATGATACTATAAGATTTTAAATGACAATATGATATGAAATTGCAACAAGTGTTAAGGAGGATGAACATATCAAATTGAGATCATCTTAAGTAAAATAATATTGGGTTTGGAAGTTTGTTACAGTATGAGTACAGTGGTACCTCGACTTACGATGGTCCCCAAACACACCCTTTTATGTAAGTTTATTTAATTAAATGCTTTTGTAAGTGTAATTTTGGGGGTCTAAAAGGACTAGTCTATTTTACAACATTTCTTAAGGAGATAAATTCGTTTGGTAATGACACTTGAACAGCATTCTGGAATGAAAAAATATCGTAAGTCGAGGTACCACTGTATTTAGTATAGGGTGAGTAGGTGATTTTTGAGAAGAGTCTTGAAGTGTTAATAGAAGACCAGAGTATATGGAGAGTAAAAGAAAGGTGAAGAGAGTGGTGAGAGAGTGCAAAAGAAGAGCAGATGAAAGTATGGGAGAGGCTCTGTCAAAAAAATTTGGAGTGAGATAAACAAGGTAAGAAAGCCTAGGGAACAAATGGATTTGTCAGTTAAAAATAGTAGGGGAGTTAGTAGATGGGGAGCTGGAGGTATTGGGTAGATGGCGGGAATATTTTGATGAACTTTTAAATGTCGATGAAAAAAGGGAGGCGGTAATTTCATGTACTGGCCAGGGAGGTACAACATCGTTTAGGAGTGAAGAAGAGCAGGATGTGAGTGTGGGGGAGGTGCGTGAGGCATTACATAGAATGAAAGGGGGTAAAGCAGCTGGAACTGACGGAATCATGACAGAAATGTTAAAAGCAGGGGGAGATATAGTGCTGGAGTGGTTGGTATTTTTGTTTAATAAATGTATGAAAGATGGGAAGGTACCTAGGGATTGGCAGAGAGCATGTATAGTTCCTTTATTTAAAGGGAAGGGGGATAAAAGAGTGTAAAAATTATAGGGGAATAAGTTTACTGAGTATACCAGGTAAAGTGTATGGCAGGGTTATTATTGAAAGAATTAGAGGAAAGACAGAGAGTAGGATTGCAGATGAGCAAGGAGGCTTTAGAGTGGGTAGGGGATGTGTAGATCAAGTGTTTACAGTGAAGCATATATGTGAACAGTATTTAGATAAAGGTAGAGAAGTTTTTATTGCATTTATGGATTTAGAAAAGGCATATGATAGAGTGGATAGGGGAGCAATGTGGCAAATGTTGCAAGTGTATGGAATAGGTAGTAAGTTACTGAAGGCTGTAAAGAGTTTTTATGAGGATAGTGAGGCTCAGGTTAGGGTGTGTAGGAGAGAGGAGATTACTTCCGGTAAAAGTAGGTCTTAGACAGGGATGTGTAATGTCACCATGGTTGTTTAATATATTTATAGATGGGGTTGTAAAAGAAGTAAATGCTAGGGTGTTGGGGAGAGGGGTGGGATTAAATTATGGAGAATTAAATGCAAAATGGGAGTTGACAGTTACTTTTTGCTGATGATACTGTGCTTATGGGAGATTCTAAAGAAAAGTTGCAAGGTTAGTGGACGAGTTTGGGAGAGTGTGTAAAGGTAGAAAGTTAAAAGTGAATATAGATAAGAGTAAGGTGATGAGGGTATCAAACGATTTAAATAAAGAAAAATTGGATATCGCATTGGAGAGGGATTATGGAAGAAGTAAATGTTTTCAGATATTTGGGAGTTGACGTGTCAGCGGATGGGTTTATGAAGGATGAGGTTAACCATAGAATTGATGAAGGAAAAAGGTGAGTGGTGCATTGAGGTATTTGTGGAGACAAAAAACGTTATCCATGGAGGCAAAGAAGGAATGTCGAAAGTATAGTGGTACCAACACTCTTATATGGGTGTGAAGCATGGGTTGCAAATGCTGCAGCGAGGAGGAGGCTGGAGGCAGTAGAGATGTCCTGTCTAAGGGCAATGTGTGGTGTAAATATTATGCAGAAAATTCGAATGTGGAAATTAGGAGAAGGTGTGGAGTTACTAAAAGTATTTGTCAGAGGGCTGAAGAGGGTTGTTGAGGTGGTTTGTTCATCTAGAGAGAATGGATCAAAGTAGAATGACTTGGAGAGCGTATAAATCTGTAGGGAAGGAAGGCGGGGTAGGGGTCGTCCTAGAAAGGTTGGAGGGAAGGGGTAAAGGAGGTTTTGTGGGCGAGGGCTTGGACTTCCAGCAAGCAGTGTGAGCGTGTTAGATAGGAGTGAATGGAGACGAATGGTTTTGGGACATGACGATCTGTTGGAGTGTGAGCAGGGTAACATTTTGTGAAGGGATTCAGGAAACCAGTTAATTGATTTAGTTGGACTCGAGTCCTGGAAATGGGAAGTACAATGCCTGCACTTTAAAGGAGGGTCTGAGATAGTGACAGCTGGGAAGGACTATTCTCAGCTGTCGTATCTGACTCCTCTGCAAAGACAGTGATTATGTATGAGTGTGGTGAAAGTGTTGAATGATGATGAAAGTATTTTCTTTTTGGGGATTTTCTTTCTTTTTGGGTCACCCTGCCTTTGTGGGAGACGGCCGACTTGTTGAAAAAAAAAAAAAAAAATTTACTTCCATAATCCCTCTCTCCAATGTGATATCCAATTTTTCTTTATTTAAATCGTTTGATACCCTCATCACCTTACTCTTATCTATGTTCACTTTTAACTTTCTACCTTTACACACTCTCCCAAACTCGTCCACTAACCTTTGCAACTTTTCTTTAGAATCTCCCATAAGCACAGTATCATCAGCAAAAAGTAACTGTGTCAACTCCCATTTTGCATTTAATTCTCCATAATTTAATCCCACCCCTCTCCCCAACACCCTAGCATTTACTTCTTTTACAACCCCATCTATAAATATATTAAACAACCATGGTGACATTACACATCCCTGTCTAAGACCTACTTTTACCGGAAGTAATCTCCCTCTCTCCTACACACCTAACCTGAGCCTCACTATCCTCATAAAAACTCTTTACAGCCTTCAGTAACTTACTACCTATTCCATACACTTGCAACATTTGCCACATTGCTCCCCTATCCACTCTATCATATGCCTTTTCTAAATCCATAAATGCAATAAAAACTTCTCTACCTTTATCTAAATACTGTTCACATATATGCTTCACTGTAAACACTTGATCTACACATCCCCTACCCACTCTAAAGCCTCCTTGCTCGTCTGCAATCCTACTCTGTCTTACCTCTAATTCTTTCAATAATAACCCTCCCATACACTTTACCTGGTATACTAAGTAAACTTATTCCCTATAATTTTACTCTTTATCCCCCTTCCCTTTATATAAAGGAACTATACATGCTCTCTGCCAATCCCTAGGTACCTTCCCTCTTTCATACATTTATTAAACAAAAATACCAACCACTCCAGCACTATATCCCCCCTGCTTTTAACATTTCTGTCATGATCCCATCAGTTCCAGCTGCTTTACCCCTTTTCATTCTACGTAATGGCTCACGCACATCCCCCCCAGTCACATCCTGCTCTTCTTCACTCCTAAACGATGTTGTACCTCCCTGGCCAGTACATGAAATTACCGCCTCCCTTTTTTCATTGACATTCAAAAGTTCCTCAAAATATTCCCGCCATCTACCCAATACCTCCAGCTCCCCATCTACTAACTCCCCTACTCTGTTTTTTAACTGACAAATCCATTCGTTCCCTAGGCTTTCTTACCTTGTTTATCTCACTCCAAAATTTTTTCTTGTTTTCAGCAAAATTTCTTGACAGAGCCTCTCCCATTCTTTCATGTGCTCTTCTTTTGCACTCTCTTACCACTCTCTTCACCTTTCTTTTACTCTCCATATACTCTGCTCTTCTATTAACACTTCTGTTTTGTAAAAACCTCTCATAAGCTACCTTTTTCTCTTTTATCACACCCTTTACTTCATTCCACCACTCACTCCTCTTTCCTCCTGCACCCACCCTCCTATAGCCACAAACTTCTGCCCCACATTCTAATACTGCATTTTTAAAACTATCCCAACTCTCTTCAACCCCCCCACTACTCATACTTGCACTATCCCACCTTTCTGCCAATAGTTGCTTATATCTCACCCTAACTTCCTCCTCCCTTAGTTTATACACTTTTACCTCTCTCTTACTTGCTGTTGCCATTTTCTTTGTCCCATCTACCTTTTACTCTAACTGTAGCTACAACCAAATAATGATCTGATATATCTGTTGCCCCTCTATATACATGTACATCCTGAAGCCTACCCATCAACCTTTTATCCACCAATACATAATCCAACAAACTACTTTCTTTACGTGCTATATCATACCTTGTATATTTATTTATCCTCTTTTTCATAAAATATGTATTACTTATTACCAAACCACTTTCTACACATAGCTCAATTAATGGTTCCCCATTTACCTTTACCCCTGGCACCCCAAATTTACCTACTACTCCCTCCACAACATTTTTACCCACTTTAGCATTACGATCCCCAACCACAATTACTCTCTCACTTGGTTCAAAACTCCCCACACACTCGCTCAACTTTTCCCAAAATCTCTCTCTCCTCTACACTTCTCTCTTCTCCAGGTGCATAAACACTTACTATAACCCACTTTTCACATCCAACCTTTATTTTACTCCACATAATCCTTGAATTTATACATTTATATTCCTTCTTTACCTGCCATAACTGATTATTCAACATTATTGCCACTCCTTCTTTAGCTCTAACTCTATTTGAAACCCCTGACCTAATCCTATTTATTTCTCCCCACTGAAACTCTCCTACCCCCTTCAGCTTTGTCTCACTTAGTCAGGACATCCAGCTTCTTTTCATTCATAACATCTACAATCATCTCTCTCTGCTGTATAACCCTTGTGGTTTAGAGCTTCTTTTGATAATAATAATAATAATACAATCATCTCTTTCTTATCATTCGCACAACATCCACGCACATTCAAACATCCCACTTTGACTGTTTTCTTCTTTTTCTTTTTAGTAAGCTATACAGGAAAAGGGGTTACTAGCCCATTGTTCCTTGCATTTTAGTTGACTTTTACAACACGCATGGCTTACGGAGGAAAGATTCTTATTCCACTTCCCCATGGATATGAAAGGAAAAGGAAAAATTATAAGAACAAGAACTATTAAGATAAAATCAAAGAAAACTCAGATGAGTGTGTATACATAAACGTGTACATGTTTGCGTAGTGTGACCTAAGTGTAAGTAAAAGTAGCAAGACGTACCTGAAATCTTGCATGTTTATGAGACAGAAAAGACACCCGCAATCCTACCATCATGTAAAACAGTTTCAGGTTTCTGTTTCACAGTCACCTGGCAGGATGGTAGTACCTCCCTGGGTGGTTGCTGTCTACCAACCTACAGTTCTAGGGTATTTATCGTGTTTCTGATATCAATTTGGAATAAATGTAATAGATAGATAACCTTTATTACTAATATTAGTGTAATTACACAACATTTTATTAGCGCTAAGGCTAATATCCACCACCCATGACGAATCACCAGACACTGCTCGTCTCTCCCTCCCTCCAATAGCTCCTCCCACTTCGTAACGATGTTAGATGGTGAATTTAATGTATTTTTCTGTAAGCTTAACTCGTTGTATGTGTATTTTACTTTTTTTATTGTTTTCTGTAATACATGGGTTATGCAAATTAAAATAAAGTTATCAAGTTGGAGTTTCATTTTTTTTAATGTATACATATTTAATTCAACATTTGGCATCATTACAAAGTGGGCAGAGCTACATCAGGTGGAGAAGCAGCAGTGTGTCAGTAACTCTTGATTTCCCATGACACTTCACAACACTATAAAATACGTATTGTATAATTATACCATTACAGGCCTCCCTCCACAGCCAGCTCATGTCAAAATAACCTGTATATAGTACATTATTTTACGATGTTTTCATGTGTTTTATGATTGTTCATGGTTCAATAGGTTAAGGAAGCAGTATTGTATTATATTTCCCTACAATATATTTTGGCACCAAACATTTGCGATTTTTCAGCATTCGCGAGGATCTTGATTCCCTCACCCTCGCGAATGTTGAGGGAGACCTGTATCTCTCTCGCCTGTGTTCCAGCAAGTACAAGTCAAGTGCTTCCAAGCGTTCCCAGTAGTTGAGGTGTTTGATGGAACTTATATGTGCAGTAAAGGTTCTCTGTACACTCTCTCGATCTAGGCTGTTTGGTGGTGGAAGGATGGATGGTAAAAGGAGGAAAGAATACAATTTAATTTTTCCACCAATTGTGTTTACTGAATTTTTGGTATATGGCTATTAGGTGCTTATCTGGAATAATAATAATTTTTTGGTAGAAATAAATTTAGTGATTCTTATTAATCACTTCGTAGACGGTTGAAGGATATTCTGAAGCTCAAGAGACAACCTGTTTTGTGGTTGTGATTTTAGTGGGGGCCAGTGTACTTTTAATGATGATCACTGTACAAGTCTTGTACTAAATTTGCAAATATTGGAATGAATCCGTCTGTCTTACATGTTATAATGGGTTCACTTTTTGCACCTTGTTGCAGTAGCATATCTATCATATAAGTGAGGGAGGCCTATATTTAGTTCCTGGAAAACTGCTTTTTGTTCTTCAGGTCAGCCCATCAACCCTTGGTCTCGCACCTATCCAGAGGAGATGATTCAGACTGGCATCTCTTCCATTGATGTCATGAACTCTATTGCTCGGTAAGCAGTAGAGACCAGTACTAATGACTTGTGATGTCCAGTTGAATTAACTGGGATGACCCTCGTGTTGTAGATAAACTTTAAATTTAACAAATTGATCTACACATTTTTATTCACTAAGCTGTGTCAGTAACAGCCCTTAAATGTATTTAAATTTAACGGACCAACCAATACGTTTTGGTCAGAAGGCAATCTGCAATACCCCGTAGAACTTTTTTTTAAAGTACAGTATTAATATTTTCATTGATGTGTGCACAATGTGAAAATTTTTCAAAGTTCATTTGATTATGAGTTAAATACAATGTTTATGAAAGAAATAAGTGCTGTAATCCATTTGTATTGAAATAATTCATAATACTGTACTTAAATTTAACATCTTTTTGGCAGAGGGCAGAAGATTCCAATCTTCTCAGCTGCAGGTCTACCCCACAATGAAATTGCGGCTCAGATTTGTCGTCAAGCAGGTTTGGTTAAACTGCCCACCAAGAGTGTTCTTGATGACCATAAAGACAACTTTGCCATTGTGTTTGCTGCTATGGGTGTGAACATGGAGACTGCCAGATTCTTCAAACAGGTTAGACATAAACTAGCTTTGATGCAAAGCCTCTTACCTCAATAATTTTTTTTTCAAGTAAATATATAAAATTCTGTATTTAGTAACTTTATCAGGTATGATATTCGGGTATCTTTGAGGTAAAGAGATTAGTAAGAGAAGAAAAGTTAGCATATGAGAGGTTTTTACAAAGTAGAAGTGATACAAAGCAGGAGGAGTATGTGGAGAAAAAGATAGGTTAAGAGAGTGGTGAAGGAATGTAAAAGGAGAGCAAATGAGTGGGTGAGATGCTATCAACAAATTTTGATAATAGGAGAGGAGAGTTATTAGACAGAGTTAGAGGTATCAGGAAGATAGAGGGAATATTTTTATTAACTGTTAAATGTTGATGAAGATAGTGAAGCTGTGATTTTGTGTATTGGGCAGGAAGGTATAACATCTTGGAGTGAGGAAGAGCCAGTTGAGTGTGGGGGAAAGTGCATGAGGCAGTGGGTAGAATGAAGGAGGGTAAAGCAGCTGGGATTGATGGGATAAAGACAGAAATGTTGAAACCAGGCAGGGATGTAGTTTTGGAGTGGTTAGTGCTTTTGTTTAATAAATGTATGGAAGAGGGTAAGGTACTTAAGGATTGGCAGAGAGCATGCATTGGACCATTGTATAAAGGCAAAGGGGACAAAGGAGAGTGTAAGAATTATAGGGGAATAAGCCTGTTCTTAGCAACACTGGAAGGTTGACCTCCTGTGTCCTGATGGTCACCAGGTCGAACTCAATTATGGCCTGTGCTTCCTTTTTTGAGGGGAAGGTACCTAGGGATTGGCAGAGTGTTTATAGTTCCTTTATATAAAGGGAAGGGGGATAAAAGAGATTAAGAATTATAGGGGAATAAGTTTATTGAGTGGCGACTAAAATGCCGGGAGCGAGGGGCTAGTAACCCCTTCTACTGTATATATTACTAAATGTAAAAGGAGAAACTTTAGTTTTTTCTTTTGGGCCACCCTGCTTCGGTGGGAAACAGCCGACGTGTTGAAAGAAGTAGTTTGAGTATACCAGGTAAAGTGTACGGTAGGGTTATTATTGAAAGAATTAGAGGTAAGACAGATAAGCAAGGAGGCTTTAGAGCAGGTAGGGGATGTGTAGATCAAGTGTTTACATTGAAGCATATAGTATGTGAACAGATAAAGGTAGGGAAGTTTTCATTGCATTTATGGATTTAGAAAAGGCATATAATAGTGGATAGGGGAGCAATGTGGCAAATGTTGCAAGTGTGTGGAAAAGGTAGTAAGTTACTGAATGCTGTAAAGAGTTTTTATGAGGATAGTGAGGCTCAGGTTAGGGTGTGTAGGAGAGAGGGAGATTACTTCCTGGTAAAAGTAGGTCTTAGACAGGGATGTGTAATGTCACCATGGTTGTTTAATATATTTATAGATGGGGTTGTAAAAGAAGTAAATGCTAGGGTGAAAGGGAGAGGGGTGAGATTAAATTATGGGGAATCAAATGCAAAATGGGAGTTGACAGTTACTTTTTGCTGATGACATTGTGGTTTTGGGAGATTCTGAAGAGAACTTGCAGAGGTTAGTGGATGAATATGATAAGGTATGTAAAAAAAGGAAATTAAAAGTGAACGTAGGAAAGAGTAAGGTGATGGGGATAACGAAAAATTTAGGTAATGAAAGATTGGATATCAGATTGGAGGGAGGGAATATGGAAGAAGTGAATGTATTCAGATATTTGGGAGTGGACTTGTTAGCAGATGGGTCTATGAAAGATGAAATGAATCATAGAATTGATGAGGAAAAGAGGTGAGTGGTGCACTGAGGAGTCTGTGGAGACAAAGCACGTTATTCAAGGAAGCAAAAGAGGAATGTATGAGAGTATAGTCATACCAATGCTCTTATATGGGTGTGAAGCATGGGTGGTGAATGTTGCAACAAGGAGAAGGCTGGAGGCAGTGGGGATGTGTCTGAGGGCAATGTGTGGTGTGAATTTAATGCAGAGAATCCGTATTTTGGAAATTAGGAGGAAGTGCGGGGTTACTAAAAGTAGTAGTATCCAGAGGGCTGAGGAGGGGTTATTGAGATGGTTTGGACATGTAGAGAGAATGGAACGAAACAGAATGACTGCGAGAGTGTATAAATCTGTAGTGGAGGGAAGGCGGAGTAGGGGTTGGCCTAGGAAAGGTTGGAGGGAGTGGGTAAAAGAGGTTTTGTGTGCGAGGGGCTTGGATTTCCAGCAAGCATGTGTGAGCATATTTGATAGGAGTGAATGGAGACAAATGGTTTTTATTACTTGACATGCTGTTGGAGTGTGAGCAAAATAACATTTATAAAGGGATTCAGGGAAACCAGCAGGCCGGACTTGAGTCCTGGAGATGGGAAGTACAGCGTCTGCACTCTGAAGGAGGGGTGTTAAGGGAGGGGCGAGACGTTTTGAGTGATAAAAAATATTGAAATTGGAAAAATTATGGAAAAAGAATTTTTCTTACCAAAATATAGTGCATAATTCTGGCAACATGTTGATGTAATCAGTGTGTTTCTAGCATATTTGTAAGTATGTTTTTACTAAAAAGTATTTTTTTTTCTCTTTCTCTTGGGAAGAGGATATGTTGGCAATTAGTCAGTTTTTTTTTTACCCCCAAAATTGCGATTTTTATGATTTTCACTTGAAATACACTACATGGCAACTTGTGTGAGGAGTGTAGTGGGTGAGCAGTGCAGGGAGCAGCTCAGTAGGCTTCTGGCTTCCCATGGGGATAGGGGATTATAGTGCTCTGATGTTTGGCATGTCATTACCTTAGACTTTTTACACAAACATAATTATCAATATCTTGGAAATAAGTTATTGACATTATAATACCTCTCATGCAAAGAGTATTTATCAGAGCATCATGATTCTTTCGTAGGTTATTGAGGAATGATGGTTCTATTGAATTACAGAGAGAGTTTGTGATATGTTTTACGGTTTGTTACTGATTTTTTTTTCCCAAATAAATTAAAAAAAAAAAAAATGTATTCAACATTTTGTATAATGCAATCTATTGACAGAAAGCTCAAAAGGCTCTGTAATTCGAAAACCAAACTCTTCGTCTTTCATCTGATTTCAACTAGAACATTGTATGTCTTACAAATTTTGTAGGAGAGGTTTTGCCCTAAGCCCTGTCAAATAGGGCACTCTTTTTTTTCTATGTAACTGTAAGGCAAAATGTCACTAAAAACAGTGTCTGTTTCAAATGGTGCTTAATTCACACACAAATTCCCATTGAAATTTTAGCAAAAAAACAAAACAATAAAAACGTCTTGCCCCTCCCCCCCCCTTAATGTTGCAGTTTTATAACTGTAGTGTAAAGCACCCCTCTGGCAAGACAGTAATGGAGTGAATGATGAAAGTTTTTCTTTTTCGGGCCACCCTACCTTGGTGGGAATCAGCCGATATGTTAATAAATAAAAAATAATATTCAAGCTTTCAAAGCTGGTCTAAAGTACAGTGGACCCTCAGTTTTCGTTGAAAATTCTTTCCAGAATGCTGTTTGAGTGCTGTTACCGAATGAATTTGTTTCCATAAGGACAAATGTAAATTAGATTAGTCATTTCAGACCCCCAAAAATACACTTAAAAAAGCACTTACAAAAATACACTTACATAATTGTTCGAGTTTGGAGGTGAACGAAAACTGAGGGTCCACTGTACAGTCATCCCTCCGTTTTCGTGTATTTCTGTTTTCGTGTGTTTCAGTTTTCGTGCAGTTTTTTCGGGGAAAATTTACCTCCGTTTTCGTGTGATTACCTCCGTTTTCATTCATGGTACGGAACCTGTCCAGTGTCCAGCGCACATACAAAGCCCGTAAGCCCGCCTCCCACCCACATTCTCAGGCAGTGTAGCATTGTTTCTGGTTGAGTGAACATTATCCTGCGAGTTCATACTAAACATTTCTTAACAATCCATTGTTTTTGGCCCTTGATTATTGTGTGTGACTGCTAAATAAGCCACCATGGGCCCAAAGAAAGCTCCTAGTGTCAGTCCTTTGGTAAAGTAAGTGAGGAACACCATAGAATTAAAGAAAGAAATCGTAGCAGCCGGCATTAAAGTGTAGCATTAACAGTGTAGCAAGTAAGTTAAGCCATTAATCGATAGAAAAATGACGACACGAAACCTAACTCCTCCATTGTTTGTTTGAGGAATATAGGGACAGACTAGAGCTGCCGTCTGCCAACATCTCCTCCAAGGTAAGTGTAAATCTTTCTTATTTATAGAAGTGTGAATATTCCTTATTTATAAATTAAAGTAAATATTTATTTATAAATTTAAGTGTAAATATTTCTTATTTATAAATTATATGACCAGAATTCAATCCTGTCCAGGCTGGAAACAGCAACAACTGGTTTGTTGGTTTATGAGAGGCAGGAGAGTTTGAGGCAGGAAAGATAGTCTTCACGACACTAATATAACTTATGGCTTATTTATCTATCAATTCATCTATATGACATAATAAATAATATTAATAACATAGAAACATGATATATATATACTCAGAGTAATAAATATGTCATTATGTATGAGAACTGGCGTAGATTGTTTTGTTGGGTATATGGGCCACTGCTGGTGGCGGCCTGCTGCTGCTGCCGACCTCCACCAGCAGTGGCCCATATACCCAACAAAAACAATACTACCGCCAGTTCTCTCATACATAATGACATATTTTATTCATTCTAGAGTATATATATCATGTTTCTATGTTATTAATATTGTTTATTATGTCATATTAGATGAATTGTGATAGATAAATAAGCCGTAGAGTTTATATTAGTGTCGTATTGAAGAGCTATCTTGTCCTGCCTCCAAACTCTCCTGTCTCTCTCATACACCAACAAACCAGTTGTTGTTGCTGTTTCCAGCCTGGACAGGATTGAATTCTGTTCACTCCGTGAAGCTGACTGGAAACTAGTAGTGGTGAGAGGCAGTGGTACTTGTTTGTTGGTTGAGGCAGTGTTAGAGGCAGTGGTGGTAAGAGGCAGTCTTAATGTAGAGTGAGAGGTGAGTAAACAAGATTAAATGAATAAACGAGAGAGAATGAGAGTGTACAATGTTCGGGAGTTTTGTCAACAAACCAGTTATTGTTGTTGTTACCAGCCTGGACTGGAATGAATTCTGTTCAATCCGTGTAGCCGACTGGCTAATGCAGTTAGCATTACAAACTCCGTTTTCTCTTATACTAATGCGTCTGAAGGAGGAAAGAATGGGAAGATGTTTTCATAGATGGACCGAGTATGCCCGCCACCACATTCGTAATGACACACATTTGATTCATTCTAGAGTGTATATCAGGTTTTTATGTTATTTATATTGTTTATTATGTCATATTAGATGATTTGTGATAGATAAATAAGCCATAGAGCTGATATTAGTGTCACAATGAAGCATTTTGTCCTGCCTCCCAACAATAAACTCGCCTCACTCCTCTCCATCTTCCATACACCAACAAGAGTCGCTAATAAAGGTATGTGTGATGTTAAATGTTCATTTATACATGTTATTAGTGCTTTATATTTATTTGTCATTCTTTTCTGTATGTAAATCTATATTTAATCTCTAAAAAATTATTTTTTGTTAATACTCCTGGGTGTCTGAAACGGATTAATTGAATTTCCATTATTTCTTATGGGGAAAATGGCTTCAGTTTTCGTGTGTTTCAGTTTTAGTGCATCCCTCAGGAACGGATTAAACACGAAAACCGAGGGATGACTGTACTTGCATGGAGGTTCAGATTATTGGAATGTGTATGAGTTACTATGTTCACTTTATTTTTGGCACCGGGTCACCATCTGGAAAAGACCCGGGCCGGGACATGTACCGACGAATCATTCAAGTTCAGGTACTTTATTTTTTTTTTAAATGGTATGGTGTTATTTTGGTGAAATAACTATGTATATTTTTCTGAACAGATAAAGTTTTTAATTGCTGATGCATCTTATAAATGGAGGATACCGTTTAGGTTTTGTAGTTGCAAATTTGCCGAGTTACTAACATAGTTAATAAACTTGGAATTGTTAGATTCTGTGGGATAACTGGAGAATGCCTCTTCTGATTGGCTTCAAAGATTAAACTCTGATGTATCTCTAATGATAAAAGGTTTAGTTTGATTTTGGGCCTTGTATGTGCCTGCTTGCCAATTTTATTAAAATATTGAGAGGTAAGTAGGTAGTAGGTTGGTAGACAGCAACCACTCAGGGAGGTACTACCATCCTGCCAGGTGACTGTGAAACAGAAACCTGAAACTGTTTTACATGATGGTAGGATTGCTGGTGTCTTTTTTTTCTGTCTCATAAACATGCAAGATTTCAGGTACGTCTTGCTACTTCTACTTACACTTAGGTCACACTACGCAAACATGTACACGTTTATTGTATACACACTCATCTGAGTTTTCTTTGATTTTATCTTAATAGTTCTTGTTCTTATTGCTTTTCCCTTTCATATCCATGGGGAAGTGGAATAAGAATCTTTCCTCCGTAAGCCATGCGTGTTGTAAAAGTCAACTAAGATGCCGGAACAATGGGCTAGTAACCCCTTTTCCTGTATAGCTTACTAAAAAGAAGAAGAAGAAAATCACAAAGTGGGATGTTTGAATGTGCGTGGATGTTGTGCGAATGATAAGAAAGAGATGATTGTAGATGTTATGAATGAAAAGAAGCTGGATGTCCTGGCTTTAAGTGAGACAAAGCTGAAGGGGGTAGGAGAGTTTCAGTGGGGAGAAATAAATGGGATTAGATCAGGGTTTCAAATAGAGTTAGAGCTAAAGAAGGAGTGGCAATAATGTTGAATAATCAGTTATGGCAGGTAAAGAAGGAATATAAATGTATAAATTCAAGGATTATGTGGAGTAAAATAAAGGTTGGATGTGAAAAGTGGGTTATAGTAAGTGTTTATGCACCTGGAGAAGAGAGAAGTGTAGAAGAGAGAGAGAGATTTTGGGAAATGTTGAGTGAGTGTGTGGGGAGTTTTGAACCAAGTGAGAGAGTAATTGTGGTTGGGGATCTTAATGCTAAAGTGGGTAAAAATGTTGTGGATGGAGTAGTAGGTAAATTTGGGGTGCCAGGGGTAAATGTAAATGGGGAGCCATTAATTGAGCTATGTGTAGAAAGAGGTTTGGTAATAAGTAATACATATTTTATGAAAAAGAGGATAAATAAATATACAAGGTATGATATAGCACGTAAGGAAAGTAGTTTGTTGGATTATGTATTGGTGGATAAAAGGTTGATGAGTAGGCTTCAGGATGTACATGTTTATAGAGGGCAACGGATATATCAGATCATTATTTGGTTGTAGCTACAGTTAGAGTAAAAGGTAGATGGGACAAAAGGAAAATGGCAACAGCAAGTAAGAGAGAGGTAAAAGTGTATAAACTAAGGGAGGAGGAAGTTAGGTGAGATATAAGCAACTATTGGCAGAAAGGTGGGCTAGTGCAAGTAGGAGTAGTGGGGGTTGAAGAAAGTTGGGATAGTTTTAAAAATGCAGTATTAGAATGTGGGGCAGAAGTTTGTGGTTATAGGAGGGTGGGTGCAGGAGGAAAGAGGAGTGAGTGGTGGAATGAAGAAGTAAAGGGTGTGATAAAAGAGAAAAAAGGTAGCTTATGAGAGGTTTTTACAAAACAGAAGTGTTAGTAGAAGAGCAGAGTATATGGAGAGTAAAAGAAAGGTGAAGAGAGTGGTGAGAGAGTGCAAAAGAAGAGCGGATGAAAGAACGGGAGAGGCTCTGTCAAGAAATTTTGCTGAAAACAAGAAAAATTTTGGAGTGAGATAAACAAGGTAAGAAAGCCTAGGAACGAATGGATTTGTCAGTTAAAAACAGAGTAGGGAGTTAGTAGATGGGGAGCTGGAGGTATTGGGTAGATGGCGGAATATTTTGAGGAACTTTTAAATGTCGATGAAAAGAGGGAGGCGATAATTTCATGTACTGGCCAGGGAGGTACAACATCGTTTAGGAGTGAAGAAGAGCAGGATGTGAGTGTGGGGGAGGTGCGTGAGGCATTACGTAGAATGAAAGGGGGTAAAGCAGCTGGAATTGACGGAATCATGACAGAAATGTTAAAAGCAGGGGGATATAGTGCTGGAGTGGTTGGTATTTTTGTTTAATAAATGTATGAAAGAGGGGAAGGTACCTAGGGATTGGCAGCGAGCATGTATAGTTCCTTTATATAAAGGGAAGGGGATAAAAGAGAGTGTAAAATTATAGGGAATAAGTTTACTGAGTATACCAGGTAAAGTGTTGGCAGGGTTATTATTGAAAGAATTAGAGGTAAGACAGAGAGTAGGATTGCAGATGAGCAAGGAGGCTTTAGAGTGGGTAGGGGATGTGTAGATCAAGTGTTTACAGTGAAGCATATATGTGAACAGTATTTAGATAAAGGTAGAGAAGTTTTTATTGCATTTATGGATTTAGAAAAGGCATATGATAGAGTGGATAGGGGAGCAATGTGGCAAATGTTGCAAGTGTATGGAATAGGTAGTAAGTTACTGAAGGCTGTAAAGAGTTTTTATGAGGATAGTGAGGCTCAGGTTAGGGTGTGTAGGAGAGAGGGAGATTACTTCCCGGTAAAAGTAGGTCTTAGACAGGGTTGTGTAATGTCACCATGGTTGTTTAATATATTTATAGATGGGGTTGTAAAAGAAGTAAATGCTAGGGTGTTGGGGAGAGGGGTGGGATTAAATTATGGAGAATTAAATGCAAAATGGGAGTTGACACAGTTACTTTTTGCTGATGATACTGTGCTTATGGGAGATTCTAAAGAAAAGTTGCAAAGGTTAGTGGACGAGTTTGGGAGAGTGTGTAAAGGTAGAAAGTTAAAAGTGAACATAGATAAGAGTAAGGTGATGAGGGTATCAAACGATTTAAATAAAGAAAAATTGGATATCACATTGGAGAGAGGGATTATGGAAGAAGTAAATGTTTTCAGATATTTGGGAGTTGATGTGTCAGCAGATGGGTTTATGAAGGATGAGGTTAACCATAGAATTGATGAAGGAAAAAAGGTGAGTGGTGCATTGAGGTATCTGTGGAGACAAAAACGTTATCCATGGAGGCAAAGAAGGGAATGTACGAAAGTATTGTGGTACCAACACTCTTATATGGGTGTGAAGCATGGGTTGCAAATGCTGCAGCGAGGAGGAGGCTGGAGGCAGTGGAGATGTCCTGTCTAAGGGCAATGTGTGGTGTAAATATTATGCAGAAAATTCGGAATGTGGAAATTAGGAGAAGGTGTGGAGTTACTAAAAGTATTTGTCAGAGGGCTGAAGAGGGGTTGTTGAGGTGGTTTGGTCATTTAGAGAGAATGGATCAAAGTAGAATGACTTGGAGAGCGTATAAATCTGTAGGGGAAGGAAGGCGGGGTAGGGGTCGTCCTAGAAAAGGTTGGAGGGAAGGGGTAAAGGAGGTTTTGTGGGCGAGGGCTTGGACTTCCAGCAAGCATGTGTGAGCGTGTTAGATAGGAGTGAATGGAGACGAATGGTTTTGGGACATGACGATCTGTTGGAGTGTGAGCAGGGTAACATTGTGTGAAGGGATTCAGGGAAACCAGTTAATTGATTTAGTTGGACTTGAGTCCTGGAAATGGGAAGTACAATGCCTGCACTTTAAAGGAGGGGTCTGAGATAGTGACAGCTGGGAGGGACTTTTCTCAGCTGTAGTATCTGAGCTCCTCTGCAAAGACAGTGATTATGTATGAGTGTGGTGAAAGTGTTGAATGATGATGAAAGTTTTTTCTTTTTGGGGATTTTCTTTCTTTTTGGGTCACCCTGCCTCGGTGGGAGACGGCCGACTTGTTGAAAAAAAAAAAAAAAAAAAAATTGAGAAAATTGAATGGGTAGTATGTACTGGGTTTCATGCTATATTTGTGAATGCCTCATCCATTTGGCTTCAAACCTTCAATGTTGGTTTGTGTGTGATACTGAGACACTCTTATTGGATTTAAAGTTGATTTGTCTTAGTGTTAAATTCAAATTGATTTTGGGTTGTACCAATTTGCCATTTTTATTGAAGAAATTAATATATTAGTTTCCATGCAATAGTTTGTGAATGTTTTTTTTTTTTTTTTCAAATTTTCACTGCTGATATTTGACTGCATTAGAAACTTGATAGACTGTATTATCCATTTTGCATGCATTAAAGTTGAGGGACCTGTGCTTATGGGAGTGAAACACAAAATAATTATTCATTAGTACTAAGGGCCAAAGAAAGTTAATGAAATTTTAATTTATTTAAAAACATTCTTCTTTAGTAGTAATGTAATAGTGTTTACTATTGTAATCTAATTTTTAGGACTTTGAAGAAAATGGCTCCATGGAGAATGTGTGCCTCTTCCTGAACCTTGCCAACGATCCAACCATTGAACGTATCATCACACCACGTCTTGCTCTGACTACAGCAGAGTATCTGGCTTACCAGTGTGAGAAACACGTCCTCATCATTCTTACTGACATGTCTTCATATGCTGAGGCTTTGCGTGAGGTGGGTTTGAATAATCTATTTTGTCTTGAAAAGTGATGAACCTAACAACTGATATGCTTAAGTACAAAATCATCCATTTAGTTTTCCCATATTCACGTTGTCCATTTAATTTATTAAGAATTTAGAATACTGCTGCAGTGGTAGAGAAAAGACAAATGTTAGTCATTAATTCATTTATTAGCATGAGTTACCCTCCCCGAAGAGGTTTCTCCTTAATGTTTGAAGCCACTTTTGCAATTACTGTGCATTTACTTTGTGTAACTCTCTTATGCCTTTATGCATACCCTGTAAATGTAACACAAATGTAACACACTGCCAGAGTGCATATAAGCTTTATTTTTATGCTGCTGCTGCTGCCATATTGTCATGTCTTGTCCTATACCCTTTGACTCGGGAAATTATAATGATACAATTGCGCGAGTCATGATGGCACCTTTGAAGGGACTTGAGCTAGAGTTCATCACGTCCACACTGGCAGGAGATTTATCTGTAAAAACTTGCATTTGTGGTCACAGTGGGACCCATGCTAACCTCCCTATGGTGTATAAATATACCTAGTTGGATGAATCTTATTGTAGCCAGCTGACCCAATGGCTTATGTGTTGGCCTGGAGTTTTACTCATACAGTAGTCTGTACCTTTTGTTCTGCTGATACCTATGCTTGACAGTGATGATTTTTGTCCTTGAGAAATTCAGGTTACAACTTTGTATGCTCCCTCTCAAGAGCCTGGGTATCATTACAAGAATGTTGCCTTGTGGCATTGATGTAATCACATTCCTCATTGATGCTGATACTGTATGTACAGGAGGCCCTCCACATCCGCGAGGGTTAGGGGATCAAGACCCTTGCGAATCTTGAAAATTCGTGAATGTTTGGTGCGCAAATATGATGTAGGGAAATATAATAATATTGTACTGTAGCGTTTGCGAATGTTTTGATGTGCAAATATTTTTTTTTTTTTCAACAAGTCGGCCGTCTCCCACCGAGGCAGGGTGACCTAAAAAGAAAGAAAATTCCCAAAAAGAAAATATTTTCATCATTCAACACTTTCACCTCACTCATACATAATCACTGTCTTTGCAGAGGCGCTCAGATACGACAGCTGAGAATAAGTCCCTCCCAACTGTCACTATCCCAGACCCCTCTTTTAAAGTGAAGGCATTGTACTTCCCATTTCCAGGACTCAAGTCCAACTAAATCAATTAACTGGTTTCCCTGAATCCCTTGTCAAAATATTACCCTGCTCACACTCCAACAGTTCGTCAGGTCCCAAAAACCATTCGTCTCCATTCACTCCTATCTAACACGCTCACACATGCTTGCTGGAAGTCCAAGCCCCTCGCCCACAAAACCTCCTTTACCCCCTCCCTCCAACCTTTTTTGAGGACGACCCCTACCCCGCCGTCCTTCCCCTACAGATTTATACGCTCTCCAAGTCATTCTACTTTGATCCATTCTCTCTAAATGACCAAACCACCTCAACAACCCCTCTTCAGCCCTCTGACAAATACTTATAGTAACTCCACACCTCCTCCTAATTTCCACACTCCGAATTTTCTGCATAATATTTACACCACACATTGCCCTTAGACAGGACATCTCCACTGCCTCCAGCCGTCTCCTTGCTGTAGCTTTTGCAACCCATGCTTCACACCCATATAAGAGTGTTGGTACCACTATACTTTTGTACATTCCCTTCTTTGCCTCCATGGATTGTTTTTTGTCTGCCGATACCTTAATGCACCACTCGCCTTTTTTCCTTCATCAATTCTATGGTTAACCTCATACTTCATAAATCCATCCGCTGACAAGTCAACTCCCAAATATCTGAAAACATTCACTTCTTCCATAATCCCTCTCCAATGTGATATCCATTTTTTCTTTATTTAAATCATTTGATACCCTCATCACCTTACTCTTATCTATGTTCACTTTCAACTTTCTACCTTTACACACCCTCCCAAACTTGTCCACTAACCTTCGCAACTTTTCTTTAGAATCTCCCATAAGCACAGTATCATCAGCAAAAAGTAACTTTGTCAACTCCCATTTTGCATTTAATTCCCCATAATTTAATCCCACCCCTCTCACCAACACCCTAGCATTTACTTCTTTTACAACCCCATCTATAAATATATTAAATAACCATGGTGACATTACACATCCCTGTCTTAAGACCTACTTTTACCGGGAAGTAATCTCCCTCTGTCCTACACACCCTAACCTGAGCCTCACTATCCTCATAAAAGCTCTTTACAGCATTCAGTAACTTACTACCTATTCCATACACTTGCAACATTTGCCACATTGCTCCCCTATCCACTCTATCGTATACCTTTTCTAAATCCATAAATGCAGAAATTCAGTGCCTACTTTTATCCCTTCAAGAACATTGTTGTTGACGAGTCCTTGGTTCTGTTCAAGGGACGCCTGTCATTCAAGCAATATATACCAAGAAAACGTAATCGCTTTGGTGTAAAACTGTGTGACTGTGAGACTGGTCTTGTGTTAGATGTCATTGTATACACCGGGAAAAACACACTCGATGATACCAGGTGGATGTTGGGTATTTCCGGTGATGTTGTTCGCATGATGAAGCCATACCTTGGCAAAGGTCATACATTGTACACAGACAACAGGTATACAAGCCCTATGCTTGCTGATTTCATACGTGTGAACAATACTGATATATGTGGAACAGTGAGACGAAATAGAAAACATATGCCAAGGTTCATTGGAGACTTTTGATGGTGCAGTGCAAGCATTTCATGCCAATGACATCATGGCACTGATGTGGCATGACAAACGAGACGTTACATTGCTGTCAACCATCCATAGAAACGAGATGGTACAAACAAAGTGAGACTCTGTGACCGCGGGTTCGAACCCCACCCGTGGTATGGTTTGTTTGCAATCGTGTCATTACAATTTCGTGAGCCAGCTGCTGCTGTTGACTATACGAACAATATGCGACTACTTGACAAGTGTGACATGATGATAGGGTTTGTTGACCGTGCGTAGAAGTCGCAAGTAGTATATAAGTGTTTTTCCACCTTGTAGACATTGCAATGCTCAATGCATTCAATATGTACGAAATAAAGACTGGGCGATGACAACGTTTTGCAGAATTCTCCTTATGTCATAAAACAGATGGCAAGAAAGTATGGTACAACACCTATACCAGCCCCTCAGCGACATGTCCCCCAACCACAACCACAGCCATTAGGGTAAGTCCCACACCGAATCATCCCTAACTGTCACTACCTGGTACCAATACCACCTACCCCAAAGAAGAAGCATTCCCAGTAAAAGTGTTGTGTGCGCTCTACCACCACAAAGCGACCCCAACAGTGGAAGGACACACGATTCATGTCACCAGTGTGGAGTGGCACTCTGTATGAATCAATGCTTCATGGAGTATCATACAATTGTGGACTTCTAGAAACATAAGTGGAACATGTAAATACTTGTATATAGTTGTAGATAATAGAATGTGATTCAGCAAGGTGTAGAAAATCACCTATCAGTGTGTACATGTGTGTTTTTTTTAGTATGATAATAATTTCTTACATAATATTGGTGTATAAACAACAATTGGCATTGAAATCAAAAGATTTACTACAAGATATAGATTTTTTTTTTTTTTTTTTTCAACAAGTCGGCCGTCTCCCACCGAGGCAGGGTGACCCAAAAAGAAAGAAAATCCCCAAAAAGAAAATACTTTCATCATCATTCAACACTTTCACCACACTCATACATAATCACTGTCTTTGCAGAGGAGCTCAGATATGACAGCTGAGAATAGTCCTTCCCAGCTGTCACTATCTCAGACCCCTCCTTTAAAGTGCAGACATTGTACTTCCCATTTCCAGGACTCGAGTCCAACTAAATCAATTAACTGGTTTCCCTGAATCCCTTCACAAAATGTTACCCTGCTCACACTCCAACAGATCGTCATGTCCCAAAAACCATTCGTCTCCATTCACTCCTATCTAACACGCTCACACATGCTTGCTGGAAGTCCAAGCCCCTCGCCCACAAAACCTCCTTTACCCCCTCCCTCCAACCTTTTTTGAGGATGACCCCTACCCCGCCGTCCTTCCCCTACAGATTTATACGCTCTCCAAGTCATTCTACTTTGATCCATTCTCTCTAAATGACCAAACCACCTCAACAACCCCTCTTCAGCCCTCTGACAAATACTTATAGTAACTCCACACCTCCTCCTAATTTCCACATTCCGAATTTTCTGCATAATATTTACACCACACATTGCCCTTAGACAGGACATCTCCACTGCCTCCAGCCTCCTCCTCGCTGCAGCATTTGCAACCCATGCTTCACACCCATATAAGAGTGTTGGTACCACTATACTTTCGTACATTCCCTTCTTTGGCTCCATGGATAATTATTATTATTTCCCTACAATATATTGTAGGGAAATAATAATTACAATATATTGTAGGGAAATAAAATAATAATAATAATAATAATTGCTGTGGAGTGCTCTAAATGTCAGCTACCAAATACTGGTAATATTTAAAGTGCTCCAGATCAATTATTATAAATTATTATTATTATTCTAAAAGCAATAAATGCTATTTTTGCATTTGTTCTTATAACAAGAGTGATTTAGGCATGTTTACCCTGATGGAAACATCTCAAATGGTGGCGGTCTGCCTGCTACTCCTACCCCACTCATATAATATGGCATATATTATTCATTTCAGCATCTTTGTCTCTTATCGTGCTATTGGCACCCTAGCTTTTCATTGGGGGATGTTACATCGACTGCCGAGTGTTTTCCTTTCATAGTGATTTTAGTGTCCAAGTTTGGTACTAATCCCTCTAGGATTTTCCAGGTGTATATGATCATGTATTTCTCACGCCTGCATTCTAGGGAGTACAGGTTTAGGAACTTCAAGTGTTCCCAGTAATTGAGGGGTTTTATCGCAGTTATGTGTGCCGTGAAGGTACTCTACATTTTCTAGGTCAGCAATTTCACCTTCCTTGAAAGGTGCTGTTAGTGAGCACCAATATTCCAGCCAAGATAGAACAAGCGACCTGAAGAGTGTCATCATGGGCTTGGCATCCCTAGTTTTGAAGGTTCTCATTATCCATCCTGTCATTTTTCTAGCAGACATGATTGATACAATGTTATGGTCTTTGAAGGTGAGATCTTCTGACATGATCACTTCCAGGTCTTTTACATTAGTTTTTCTCTATTGTGTGGTTGGGATATGTTTTATACTCCGATGTAGTTTTAATTTCCTCACGTTTTCCATATCGGAGTAATTGAAATTTCTTATTGAATTTCATATTGTTTTCTGCGGCCCATTTAAAGATTTGGTTGATGTCCACCTGGAGTCTTGCAGTGTCTTCAATGGAGGACACCATCGTGCAAATTCGGTTGTCATCTGCAAAGGAAAGTACGGCACTGTGGCTTATATCCCTGTCCATGTCAGATATGAAGATGAGGAACAAGATGGGAGCGAGTACTGTGCATGTGGAACAGAGCTTTTCACAGTAGCCACCTCAGACTTCACTCTCTTTACTACTACTGTGTTCTATTTGTTAGGAAATTATAGATCTATCTACCAACTTTTCATGTTATTCCTTTATCACACACTTTCTGCTCTATTACACCATGGTCACACTTGTCAAAGGCTTTTGCAAAGTCTGTGTATGTTACATCTACATTTTGTTTGTCTTCTAGAGCATCCAGGACCTTGTCATAGTGGTCCAGTAGCTGGGACAGACAGGAGCAACCTGCTCTAAACCCATGCTGCCCTGGGTTGTGTAACTGATGGGTATCTAGATGGGTTGCAATCTTGCTGCTTAGAACCCTTTTAAAGATTTTTATGATATGAGACGTTAGCACTGTCGGTCTGTAGTTCTTTGCTATTGCTTTACTTCCCCCTTTGTGGAGTGGGACTATGTCTGTTGTTTTTAGCAGCTGTGGGATGACCTGTGTCCATGCTCCCTCTAGGATGTTAAAAGCAATTGATAGGGGCTTCTTGCAATTCTTGATGAACACGGAGTTCCATGAGTCTGGGCTTGGGGCAGAGTGCATTGGCATGTCATTTATTGCCTTTTCAATGTCATTTGGCATCAGGATAATATCAGATAGGTTTGTGTGTACCAAATTCTGTGACACTCTCATAAAAAATTCATTTAGGTCTTTTAGCGGCTCGCTAAAATCCGAGTCATACTGGGACTTCAGTAGCTCTCGCTCATTTCCTTGCTGTCATCTGTGTAGGATCCATCTCGTTTAAGTAGGGGCCCAATACTGGATGTTGTTTTCGACTTTGATTTGGCATAAGAAAAGAAATACGTACTTTGGGTTTCTTTCGATTTCATTTATGGCTTTTAGTTCTTCCTTCATTTCTTGACTCCTGTAAGATTCCTTTAGCTTTAGTTCGATGTTTGCTATTTCTCTGACCAGTGTCTCCCTACACATTGCAGATATATTGGCCTCTTTTAGCCGCTCTGTTATTCTTTGCCTTCGCCTGTATAGGGAGCGCCTTTCTCTTTCTAGTTTACATCTCCTTTTCCTTAAAGAAATATGCCTTGAGCATACCTTGAGTGCCACAGAGTTAATCTGTTCTAGACATAACTCACGAAATCATAATGACACGATTGCAAACAAACCATACCACGTGTGGGGTTCGAACCCACGGTCAGAGAGTCTCAAAACTCCAGACCGTCGCGTAAGCCACTGGCCAGCTAGCTTCAATAAGATTCATCCAACTAGGTATATTTCTACACCATAGGAAGGTTAGCATAGGCACCACTGTGTCCACAAATGCAAGTTTTTATAGACGAATCTCCAGCTAGCATGGCCATGACAAACTCTAGCTCAAGTCCCCTTCAAAGCCGTCAACATGACTCATGAAATCGTAATGACGTGATTGCAAACAAACTATACCACTGGTGGGGTTCGAACCCGCGGTCAGAGTCTCAAAACTCCAGACCGTCGCGTAAGCCACTGGGCCAGCTAGCTTCAATAAGATTCATCCAACTAGGTCTGTTTTAGACATAGGTTGGGATCTGTGTTGCTTAGGCTATCTTCCCAGTTTATATCATTTAGGACTTGGTTTACTTGGTCCCACTTTGTTTTTGTTGTTGAATTTGGTGACGGCTCCCTCATGGCTGATCACATTTTGTCGGTCTGGGGCCCCGCCCATACATGTCTGAACCTTTTTTGTGTCGTGATATCAGTACGTATATTGTTTTTGATATTGTAATATTTCGTATCAGATCATCATTGTTAGTGAAGATGAGGTCCAGTGTATTCTCCAGTCTTGTTGGCTCTATTATTTGCTGGTTTAAGGTGAATTTGGTGCAGAGATTTAAAAGCTCGTGTGTGTGTGTGTGCGCAAGTTTTCATTTGAGCTGCCTCCTGATGTTATATCTGCTACAACATTGCTATATTCCTCCATTTTAGGTGCCTTAGGTTGAAATCCCCCAGGAACAAGATGTTTGGGGCAGGAGCTGGAAGATTTTCCAGACAGTGGTCAATTTTCAAAAGCCATTCCCAGAATTGTTGGGATGTTGCATCCAGAGGCTGGTATATAACCACAATGACTAGGTTTTGGATCTAGATCTCTATTGCTAAACCTTCAACTACGTACATCATTTCAGGCATTTAGTAGTTTCGAACATATAAGTGACTGTAATGTACAGGCCAACATCTCCCCCTCCCTTTTGCCTGTTCACTCTGTCGCATCTGTATAGGTTGTAACCCGGGATCCATATTTCATTGTCCAAGTGATCCTCTGTGTGGGTCTCTCTGAAAACCGTGAACATTGCTTTTGACTCTGTAAGCAGTCCACGGATGAAAGGTATTTTGTTGTTTGTAGCCGGCTTTAGACCTTGTATATTTGCAAAGATGAATGCTGTTGGATTGGACGTTTCAGGATTCCCTACGGCTACTGGCTGCATTGTAAGTACGTACATTAGAGGCTTGTGTTGTGGACTGCTTTGTGTTCATGGTTCTTACGTGTCGTGTGGTCTTGAGGGCCGAATTTGTTGGTCATTTTTGCGTTCAGTGAATTAATATGGGCAGGAGAAAGTTGCTGATACAAGACAGTTGCAAAGATCATTAATTACTTAAGGCAGGAGTAGGAAACAGTGACCATCCAGCGAGGATCTGGTTGTCAATTTCTTGAGGACAGTTTTGATAACATGCCTTTACAAAAACTTGCCCAAGAAAGCCTTGAATAACATCCCCACTAATGTTAACTGTAGTAATGTTCTGTACCTAGAATTGCCAGGAAATAGTCTGGACTGTAAACATTCTCGACAGCTCAGTGGTCACTTTATTTTCTCAAATGACCATCACATAGAGGTTCCCATTGAAAATTTATTGGGCATGCTGACCATAGAGTTTGGAGGTGACCCAATTTTCAGGGAGTATGCAGACTTCATTTTCAATATCTGATTCAGCACCCTTATGTGCATGTTCTGTCTTCCTTAATGAATGTCTCATTTTTATCCCTTTTTCTCTGACTCTGACCTTGAAATTGCCTCCCCCCCCAAAAAAAAAAGGTAGTTATAGAACATATTCTTCATTTTAGGTATCTGCAGCCAGAGAGGAAGTGCCAGGTCGTCGTGGTTTCCCTGGTTACATGTACACCGATTTAGCCACTATTTATGAACGTGCTGGCAGAGTAGAGGGACGTCAAGGTTCCATCACACAGATTCCTATTCTTACTATGCCTAATGATGGTAAGAATTTAGTTAATTTTTTCTTTTTATTACTCAATGTCTTTATTTTAGTTTATGCATTCTGTTAATTAAAGGTTGGCTATTTCTTATAAAATGATTACAGATATACTGTAATGTGATATACTGTACTCCACTTTCGATTTAAAAAATATAAGAAGTTGCAATTGTGGGGTATAACATAGTAAAATGCTTTCTTTACAGATATTACTCATCCCATTCCTGATCTCACGGGTTACATCACAGAAGGCCAGATTTATGTTGAGCGTCAGTTGCACAATCGTCAAATTTATCCACCTATCAATGTACTACCATCACTATCTCGACTTATGAAGTCTGCTATTGGTGAGGGAATGACACGTAAGGATCATTCTGATGTCTCCAACCAGCTATATGCTTGTTATGCCATTGGCAAAGATCTTCAGGCCATGAAGGCTGTGGTGGGTGAGGAGGCTCTTACCTCTGATGATTTACTTTATCTAGAGTTTCTTGGAAAGTTTGAGAAATCGTTCATCTCTCAAGGATCGTATATGAAGCGCACTGTCTTTGAGTCTCTGGACATTGGATGGCAGTTGCTTCGTATCTTCCCCAAAGAAATGCTCAAGCGTATCCCAGCCTCTACTCTTGCAGAGTTCTACCCACGAGACCGACCACAGTAGTGTGTATACATCTCCAGGTGATTATAAACTTGGTAATTATATTTTATCAGGTAATGGTTGTAAATTTGTGAAAAATAGATTGTTATCATTGTTTATGGATTTTACAAAATGTCATAGATCATGTTTTAAGGTAAATGTTAGCTGTATTTATCAAATATGATCAAGATAGAAATAATTTGTAAAGAATTTATCAGGTTATTTTTGGAACCATATATTTTTTAAAGGATAATCCATAAGTTTTCATTTTTATAATGGTTCTCATTTTTAATTATGATAGGATTTGTTGTATAGTAAGATGTTGAAAATAATAGATTGATTGTGGATTGAGCCATAACTAGTGTGCATGGCAGGACAGTAAACATCCATGACTTTAACTGTTGGTTAATTTTAATTGAAATGTTGGCAACAAAGGTCTGATAAATGAAATTAAAAGAAATATTCCAGAAATATTTTTTCCATGTTTATTTATTGAAATTTCTTCAGTATAATAGGGAAAAACATGGTGATACATATGTAATGTTTTTAAATAGAAAAGCATATGGTACCTACCATTAAGGCTGACAGAACAAACTTCAAACATATTGAGTTGATAGCTTTTGTAAGTATATTCCTGTAGGTTGTAAACAGTTTTCTTAATATGCTGTTGTTACTTAGCACAACTTGGTGCAGTTGTTGTATATATTAGTGGAGCAGTTGTGTTGTATGCATAAAGACTAAGTGATAGAGGTTTCCAACCTACAGGGAATCACAGGTGACAAACATTGACATACATTCCAGGAACTGACCACAGCTGCTCTTATTTACATAAGAGATTATGCTTTTAATTTATTATCTTTTTTTGTGTTTACTTTGTGTATAATATGTGGAGAAAATTTAGAGAAATGTAGTATATCTTTGGTCTGGATTAGAGCAGTGTTGTAAAGTTGTGGAAATAATGACTGGAATTCCGTCTCTAATGAAATGTATAATAGTTTTTGGTAATTTTAATTACTCTATTTTGTCCTGTACTTGATGTAATTTTTTTTTTTTAGCATAAACATGTCAATATTGCAAGCTGTATTAAACTGGATACATTATGGATGGTCCAAAAATACAGTAATGCATGGACTCCCTTAAGTCTAAAAATTGACTACTATAATGCATTTACAAATGTGCTAAATGGCAATAAATGATTGTAGAGTAAATGTCTGTGACAGATGAGTAAAAATATTGTAATTGAGTTGCAAGATAAAATATTTTTTAAAAGCACTTTAAGCAGGAGGAGGAGAAATTTTGAATTAACATTTACTTAATTTTCTGTGGATTAAATTTTTTACCAAATGACTGGATACAGTAAAGTACTACAATGCTATGCCTTGGTCTCTTGTACTCTGACGTATTTGTGAGAAGTGAAGGAAGGATGGGGGTAACCTTCCTCTGTTTGCATCTTTACTTCATTGTTTTTTTTTTTTTCCCCCCAACAAGTCGGCCGTCTCCCACCGAGGCAGGGTGACCCAAAAAAGAAAGAAAATCCCCAAAAAGAAAATACTTTCATCATCATTCAACACTTTCACCATTCTCATACATAATCACTGTCTTTGCTGAGGAGCTCAGATACGACAGCTGAGAATTGTCCCTCCCAGCTGTCACTATCCCAGACCCCTCCTTTAAAGTGCAGGCATTGTACTTCCCATTTCCAGGACTCAAGTCCAACTAAATCAATTAACTTCATTGTTACCTGCTAATATTCCTCAAGGAAACTACTTTGATGCCAATAAGCTGCTCTTAATCTAATAGGGCCTATTCCTTTCCTTGGATCAAACCTGATTGTGTCATTTCACCCAGGGGCACTCCTATGCTTACAGTAATAATAATGTCTATTAATACTTTGATTTACAAGCAATTATCCATAAATGTAAGTAAAGTAAAGTAAATAACACTCCTCTGGCAAGCATTTTAATATTTTTAGTGTTTATATTCATAGGCAAGCGCTGAAAGGGGGCCATGTAGTACCTGGGAATGGAACTTGACGAGCTTTGTTCGAGCAAGAAAAGGGTAACTCAAATTTCACTAGTATCAAGTTGCAACCATGAAGGAAAAATATCTGGCATAACAAAAGGGCAATATGTAATGCAGGAAACAAGATATTATGTAAGATGGGTCTTTATTGGATGGGTTTTGCACGTTTTAACTAAGACTCAGGAAAATTGACTCTAGTCCATCTATCATCATTCTGTCATGCAGGAGAAGCCACATGTCTACGGTGCATTTAACAAAATAAGCAGATTCTTGATGTCGCTATCGTCTAGCTACGGCTGAGATACAGGTATTTTTGGGAGGTTAAATTGCCACCACCAAATGTAGACCAAATGAAATGTAAACTTTGCTGGATGGAGTATTGTCACACCTTGCATCATTATGTGCTGGAATGTGATAAAAATAATGAATTTCGTGACAACTCGCTCGGAAATGTTCAAGATATGTCAAAGTATTTTATCCACGGTGGTATATTACAAACCATTCTTCAAAAATACCCTGACTTTGCTTACTACTAAAAGCATTACCCCTTTGTGTGTGTGTGTACTCGCCTATTTGTACTCGACTATTTGTGGTTGCAGGGGTCGAGAGACAGCTCCTGGCCCCACCTCCACTGATCGCTACTAGGTCCTCTCTCCCTGCTCCATGAGCTTTATCATACCTCGTCTTAAAACTATATCTGGTTCCTGCCTCCACTGTGTCATGCCAGACTTCCACTTCCTGACAACTGTGACTAAATGCTTCCTAACATCTCTCCGACTCATCTGAGTCTTCAACTTCCAATAGTGACCCCTTGTTTCCATGTCCCATCTCTGGAACATCCTGTCTCTGCCCATCTTGTCAAGTCCTCGCAGTATTTTGTATGTCGTTATCATGTCTTCCCTAACTCTCCTGTCCTCCAGTGTCGTCTTCCGATTTCCCTTAACCTTTCTTCGTAGGACATTCCCCTTAGCTCTGGAACTAGCCTTGTTGCAAACCTTTGCACTTTCTCTAATTTCTTGACGTGCTTGACCAGGTGTGGGTTCCAAACTGGTGCTGCATACTCCAGTATGGGCCTGACGTACACAGTGTACAGAGTCTTGAACGATCCCTTACTGAGGTATCAGAACACTATTCTCAGATTTGCCAGGTGCCCTATGCTGCAGCAGTCATCTACTTGATGTGCACCTCGGGAGATGTGCTCGATATACCCCAAGATCCTTGTCCTTGAGCTAGGTTTGCAGTCTTTGGCCACCTAGCCTATACTCTGTCTGCGGTCTTCTTTGCCCTTCCCCGATCTTCATGACTTTGCCTGATCCTCATCTGATTTAATTCTCCTCATTAACTTCACATCATCTGCAAACAAGGACACTTCTGAGTCTATTCCTTCCGTCATGTCATTCACATATACCAAAAATAGCACTGGTCCTAGGACTGACCTCTGTGGAACCCCACTCGTCACAGGGGGCCACTCTAATTCCTCGTCACGTACCATGACTCGTTGTTGTCTCCCTGTCAGGTATTCTCTGATCCATTGCAGTGTCCTTCCTGTTATACGTGCCTGATCCTCTAGCTTCTGCACTAATCTCTTGTGAGGAACTGTCGAAGGTCTTATTGCAGTCTAAGAAAATGCAATCTACCCACCCCTCTCTCTCTCTAGTGTCTTCTGTTACCTTGTCATAAAACTCCAGTAGGTTGTCATTTATAAGCCTGTTCCATTCTAGGTGCTCCACCACTCTCCTGATAATCTTCTCCATGACTTTGCATACTATACACGTCAGTGACACTGGTCTATAGTTTAGTGCCTTGTGTCTGTCTCCTTTCTTAAAAATGGGGACTACGTTTGCAGTCTTTCATACGTCAGGTAGTTGCCCAGTTTCAATGGATGTGTTAAAAATTGTTAGTGGCACACACAGCATCTCCGCTCCCTCTCTAAGGACCAATGGAAAGATGTCCAGTCCCACCGCCTTTGAGGTATCAAGGTCACTTAGCACCTTCTTCACCTCTTCCTCAGTTGTGTGTATTTCATCCAATACTTGTTGGTATATTCCTTGTTGGCGTACCCCTCTGTTCTGACTTCCTGGAGTCCTTTGTCTCCACTGTAAATACTTCCTTAAATCTCATGTTGAGCTCCTCGCATACTTCTTGGTTGTTTCTTGTGAGCTTCCCACCTTCTTTCCTCAGCACCTGATTACCTGGTCCTTGACTGTTGTCGTCCTGATGTGGCTATACGACAGCTTCGTGTCAGACTTGAGTTTTGATGCTGTGTGTTTTCGTACTGTCACTGGGCCTCCCCCCTCATCTGTGCATAATCGTTTCTGGCTCTTCGACTAATCTCTTTATTTTCCTGGGTCCTTTGTCTTTTGTGCTTTTTCCATTCTCTAGTGCACTTAGTTTTTGCCTCCCTACACCTTTGGGTAAACCAAGGGCTCATTCTGGTCTTCCCATTACAGTGGACCTCCGAGTAACAAAAAACTTCATTCCAGAAGCCTGCTCAAGTGCCATTATCGAACGAATTTACTCCCTTAAGAAATAATGTCAGGTAGGTTAGTCCATTTCAGACCCCCAAAAATACACTTACAAAGGCACTTACAATATTATACTTACATAATTGTACGATTTCCGGGGTGTTCGTTACTCGTGGGTTCACTGTATTTCTGTTGCTCTTGGGAACAAACCTTTCCTCTGCTCCCTTGCATTTTGTTGTTACATAGTCCATCATTTCGTTTACTGACTTTCCTACCAATTCTTTCCCACTGAACCTCTGCAGGTAGTTCCTCATACCTGTGTAGTCCCCCCTTTTGTAGTTTGGCTTTTCCCATCCTACTCTTGTTACCCTCTCCACTTGTAACTATGTATTCAAAGCTCAGAACTACGTGATCACTAGCTCCAAGGGGGCTTTCATATGTGATGTCCTCAATGTCTGAGCTACTCGGTGAACATGAGGTCCAGTCTTGCTGGTTTATCCTCCCCTCTCTCTCTGGTAGTGTCCCTAACATGTTGATGCATTAGTTTTTTTCAGTACGACATCCATCATCTTGGCTCCATGTTTTGGGACCCCTATATGGCTCCAGGTTTTCCCAATTAATATCTCTGTGGTTAAAATTACTCGTAACTAGTAACTTTTCTCTACCCATGTGAACTCTTCTGGCCACCTCAGCTAGTGTGTCCACCATTGCTCTGTTGCTCTCTTCATATTCTTCTCTTGGCCTCCTGCAGTTCTGTGGTGGGTTATACACCACTGCAATGACTACCTTGTATCCCTCTGAATTGTACCTACTATGTAGTCCCTTTCGCCAATTTCATCCATTCCTTCCATTTCCTCGAATCCCCATCAGTTTTTAATGAGCAGTGCAACTCCTCCCCCCCTCTTCTCCAATGGCTGCAAACTGACAGTACCACAATCAAAAGCACCAAAATCTCCAATCTGTTCTTCCCAGAGGTAACTGACAATCCAAATCCACTTTTGAGTCATCCATAGTCAAAGCTTGGATGTAGATTTGTGTATCGTCAGCATTAAAATACTAAGTAACCCAAGGGGCATCCAACAGTAAGGCTAAGCAACTAAACATGACTAGTAAACAATACTCATCCAAGACCAGAGTTCTGAAGAATGCCATAAAGGAGATAACTAAGAATACTGAATTATTAACTATTACTTGTTATGAGTGATCAGAAAGATATTTTAGAAGAGAGTGCAGTATCCCTAAAATCACAGCTGGGATTATTTATCAGTGATCCCTAATCATTAGTATCAAATGTAGCAGAAAAATCCACCAAAATTAGCAGTGATGCATTTCCTAAGTGTTCAGTACCAAAATAATACCTGTTTAGACAGCATTTAATTTATTTTTATCAATGTCAGTGACATGCAAATGATAAAACAATTATTAATACCATCACGAGAAAATAATAAATGCATAGTAATTATTCAGCACTACAGTGAGGCAGAATATTTTGTGTAATCCACTTCTCATGGGAAGTTCCAATGAGAGGCTCTTGATCTAAGGAATTTGACCTGATCTCTCCTTCCTTGGATTGAACATGAGTGCTCCCCAGGTATTATATGGCCCCTATGGGTTTAGCGCCTTTCCTTTTCCATGAATGTAATATGTGGACTCCACTGATCTCCTCATGGAAAGGGTGAGGGGAGTAGGAGTGATTCATGGTGAAAGGATCTTGATCTGAGGAATTGGAAGTATCCTTCTCTTCCTTGGATCACACATGATTCTCCCATTCTTCAGGTGCTATATGACGCTTACGGGTTTAATGCTTCCCTGTGATTGTAATTATAATGTATTCTTTACTGAAGTGTAACAGAAGATTGTTTTAATGGCACATGACAGTGACAGTCTACACTGTCAGTGGAGTTAATCTAGAGTGAGAGTTTTACATGCATAACATTGTTTTTTCTCTGCCTGTATGCTCTAAATGACTTCATACCTGGCATTATCACTCTTTTTGGAAGGACTTCCTTGATGCTGATGAACTCTTGATCTAAGAGTTCTGAGATCTCTATTTAGAGCCAAAGCCGATTATCACTCATTCCCTAGGCACTGTGTGGCTCTTATGGATTTAACATGAATATAATAACATTATTTCCTTGTATACAAATTACTCAAACACACATTTAGCTAGATAATTTTATAATTCTAATAGAATGGACAAATTATGGATTTAAAAAAAACGTGGTGGAGAAATATCATTACATGCATGACCTCTCCTTCAGAGAAAGATCTTAACTGATCCTCCACCGTCCGCTGGTGTCTTCAGAAAGTCTACAGTTTAGCAGCTGGGGACAGTACTTCCTTCCTAAGTTGCTTCCTCAGCACCTTTCCTGAAGAGTTCCTGGGTATAGACTCAACCATCTTCACCCCGCCTGCTAGCTGCTTGTACTGGGACACACGATCTGTAACACAGGTGGTTAATATATAAAAACCCACAAACTGTAAAAGTAATTTAGAGACATGCTTAATATTTTGGCTTACGTCCGAGGCCGTCTTCAGCAATGTGATACAGTGGACCCCGAGTATCGTAATTAATCCATTCCAGGAGCTATTACTTAACACGAAGTTTACGAAATTCGAACCCTTATTTCTCATAAGAAATAATGTAAATACAATTAATCCGTTCCACAAAAAAATATTCACATACAAAATAATTAAAAACATATATATATATATATATACATTTACTTACCTTTATTGAAGAGTTGCAGCATCTGGAAGATAGGGTTGATGACAGGGGCAGGGTGTTAGTGGTTGGAAGGGGAATCCCCCTCCAAAAGGACTTCAGGCAACATGTCCATCTCTGGGGTTACTTCCCTTCTTGGTCTTTTAATGCCACTAGGACCAGCTTGAGTGTCACTAGACCCCTGCCTGGTAAAGTAACTGTCCACAGTCCTATGTTTCTGGCGACTCTTCAACACTTTCCTGAAGTGCAACATGGCTCTGTCACTGAAGTGGTTGCACAGAAGGCTCATTTCAGCTTGCTCAGGGTGGTGTCTTTCAATAAATGTCTGCAACTCATTCCACTTTGTACACATCTCCTTAAGCACTGAAGAAGGCACCTCCTCCTCTCTCTCTCTCTCCCTCCTGTGAAGCAATAACCTCAGCTGTGGTCAGTTGCTGTTCCAGATGAAGGTCTTGCAGCTCTTCAGTTGTTAGCTCTACCCTGTGCTCCTCCACCAACTCTTCCACATCCTCACCACTCGCCTCCAACCCCAGGCTGTTCCCCAATGCCACAATATCTTCCACAACAGGAACAGGGTCGTCAGGGTCAGGGTAAGCCTCAAATCCTTCAAAATCCCTCTTTTCAACACAATCCGGCCACAGTGGTCTCCAAGCAGAGTTCAAAGTCCTGGAAGTCACTTCCTCCCAAGCCTTACCTATAAGGCGTATGCAATGCACGATATTGAAGTGATCTTTCCAGAACTCTCTTAGGGTCAATTCAGAGTCATTGGTCACATTAAAGCACTTCTGAAACACTTCTTTGGTGTACAGTTTCTTGAAGTTTGCAATGACCTGCTGGTCCATGGGCTGGATGAGAGGAGTGGTGTTAGGAGGCAAGAACTTCACTCTGATGAAATTGAACTTGTCAGACAACAACTCTTCCAAGTTGTGAGGATGAGCAGGAGCATTGTCCAGTACCAGGAGGCACTTGAGTCCCAATTTCTTTTCCAGGAGGTATTCACACTAGGGCCAAACACTCCAGTCACCCATTCCTTGAAAATCTCTAGTGACCCATGCCTTGGTGTTAGCCTTCCAATACACACACAAATTATTCTTGTCAACACTGTGTTTCTTGAAGGGTCTGGGATTTTCATAGTGATACACCAGTAAAGGCTTCACTTTAAAATCACCACTGGCATTGGCACACATCATAAGAGTTAGCCTGGCTGTGCCTTTTCCTCCTGAGTAATGAAGGTCCTGTTGGGCATTTTCTTCCAAAACAGGCTTGTTTCATGTTTCATCACAGTTAAACACTTGTTGGGGGAGGAATTCTTCAGCCTCTACGAACCCCTTAAATTCACTCGCAAACTTTTCAGCTGCACGTTTGTCTGAGCTGGCAGCCTCGCCATGTCTCACAACACTGTGTATGCCACTACGTTTCTTAAACATGTCAAACCAGCCTTTGCTGGCTTTAAAATCACTCGCCTCACCACTGGTTGCAGGCATTGTCTTGACAAGATTTGCGTGCAACTTCCTTGCCTTTTCACAAATTATCGCCATGGAAATACTATCACCCGCTCTCTGTTTTTCATTGATCCACACCAACAACAACTTCTCAACCTCATCCACTGTTTTCAATCTATTTTTCTTTAACATATCAACCCCTTTTGCAACATTAGCTTCCTTGATCTTATTTCTCTTTGCCAGGATAGAGCTGATAGTAGATGGGGTTTTCTTGTACATCCTGGCAAGATCACTCAGACGTATGCCACTCTCATATTTTTCTATAATCTCTTTCTTCAGTTCGATGGTGTTCCTCACTTTCTTTACCACAGGGGTGCCACTAGGAAGCTTCTTTGGACCCATGGTGACTTATTTCACAGTGACAATCACTAAACCACCAAAAAAGACACCAAATGTATTGTGAATGTTTGAAAGAGCGCGCTGGGTAATGTTCTCTCAATGGTAAACAATGCTTCACTGGCGGGCGTCCTGCGCAGGCGCGGAACAGGCGGATAGGTCTAATATGTTACGAAACACGAGCCAGTTTACGATTCACGAAATATAAAAAAGCTTACGAAACACGATTTTTACGAAATAAGAACCTTACGAAACTCGGGGGTCCACTGTATAGAGGACGTGGCAGCTTATAGTGAAGGCTGAAGTTGTATATCATCTTGCAGAAAAAGTGAGTACAGTATCCATGTAACGTTGGTAGGGATGTCCTCGCAATAACTCTCTAACGTTTTGAGGTAGGTAATCTTCAAGGATGGCTCAATGCAGTTGAATCGGCCATCCATTTCACACTTGAGTCCTGTAACAGGCTACCATTTCTCGACGTTCTCAGTCATAAAATAAATAACACTCTAAAATTCCAAAGATTATCGGAAGCAAAAAACAAAAATGACCTCATACACTTCTTTTCCAGTCAGGATATCAAGACTAACAGAGGTATAATCATTGGATTTTTCCTTAGAGCACACCGAATTTGGAGCCCAGAGTTTCTAGCTGCATACATATACCAAACCTTCAAGGAGCTACATTTGCCTTCCTTTATCAAGGACTATATGAAAAGAGCCATCAAAATCATCAGTTATCAATGCACTAATACCACTTTAAACAAAGTCATAATCCTTTCCAAGTACTTACAGTAGTGTGCAAATTAAATGGGAGAGTAAGTTTTATGATTATCTCATATATCTTAGTCTCTGGCGTAATTAATGTAGTTTGGGTTCTTTTCAAAAGAGTTTGCTACCAACTTCTGGCAACCATCCAGCTGTTGTGTTACCTTGTAACTCTCGTCAGTGCTACAACAGCTGCTGTTCTGTAAGGTTATTCCTGAAAGCGTGCTCCGTAAATGTGGTTTCGCCAAATTCTCCTATTCAATTCATGATTACTGCTGAAATTCGTGATAGATGTTACACCTAAGAAGTGTGAAAGTATTGTAGGTCCTAGAAAACATGCTGATTTGAGTATCAGACAGATTGCCAAAAAATTAAGTCTAGCAAAGTCAACTAACTGTTGGTCAGATTCTGAAGAGAGCTGACGACACTGGTGATTGTGGAGCGCTGTGTCGAGGAAGATGTGGAAGAAAACCTTCCACAAGACAACACCTAAAGATGACAAGGTTATCATAAGAAATAGTGTGAAGGTTCTCAAGAAAACCAACAAATATCTACAGAAAGATTTGGCTTCAGCTGGCGTTAATGTTGATTCTTCAACTGTTCGATGAAGGCTCTTTGAAGTTAGCAGAAAGCTGGCAAAGAAACAAATAGTGACTGCTGCTATGAAGAAAAAACAGCTGCTGTTGGTACTCGATCATATGTGGAGCATTTTAAAGTACGTGCGTACAGATCAGTGGTAGTGCCCACTCTTGCTTCTATATGTTAAGAGGGTTAATATCCATTTGCCCTCGTTTCCAGTTATTTCTATTGCTCGCATTTCGTGCACTATTAAACTATAGTCATATTTGTTGAGGGCATTTTGCAGAATCAATATACACTACATCAGCACTTATCTTGTCTTCCAGTGCTAACTTTTTTTACAATGGACACATTCAACAAGTGGCAAAACATCCACCTAAGATGTTTTGGGGTAGTTTTACTGCTAAAGGCCCTGGATGGCTTGTTATTGTTGAAAGAATGATGGACAGTGACAAATACAAGGCAATCCTTGCTTACCATTGTGGAAAGACTTTCCTGATTTAGAAGGCATTTTCCAGCAGGATCTTGCTCCATGCCACACTTCCAGAAAAATGCTAACTTGGCTAGCATTCTAAATTGTCCTGGAAACTCTCCTGACCTCAACCCACTTGACAATCTATGGGCAATAACCAAACGCAGGATTGAAAAACAACTGTGGAGAAGCCAAAGGGGGGAGGCAGAAACACACTTTTTTTTCCTAATAATCCAATTTCAATGAAATTTTTACTGTAATTTAAGAAGCTTTTGAAGCCTACTCACTGTAAGTATTATGAGGTTTGTCAAAAAAAATATAGAGAAAAAAGAATTCTATGTTTTATGGGATATCACTCCGGTATTGAGTTTGCAAAATTGGTAATATGTACAATGTTCTAATTGACCTTACATGAATGATAAAAGGCTGATGAACAATGTAACAACTGGATATGACCGACATGTCAATATCTTGTATTTTAAAAAATGTTCAAATTTGTGTTTTTTTAAGGATTTTTTTGGGAAAAAAAATCAAAACAAAAATGGTAAAGGCTATTGCAAATATCAGTTATCTGTTTGTAAAACCATGATCGCTCAATAATATCTGCAAAAATCATGGAACTATGTTCACAAATATGAGTTTGCTATACTCAAAGGAGAATAATTTCTGAGAAAAAAATAGAAATATTATTTTCTATGAAAAATCTATGGATGTGAAACACCATAAGTCAGGGAAAAGACCAACACCCAACCTACTTGGCACTTGAAGGGTAACTGAGCGGCCATCACTGCCCACAGCCGCAGGGGCGTTGACCCCTGGAACTCTCTCCAGGTAAACTCCAGGTAATGTGTACCTGGAGGGTATTCCGGGGATCAACGCCCCCATGGCCCGGTCCATGACCAGGTCTCCCGGTGGATCATGGCCTGATCAACTAGGCTGTTACTGCTGGCCACACGTAGTCCAATGTATGAACCACAGCCCGGCTGATCCAGCACTGACTTTAGGTACGTGTCCAGCTCTCCCCTGGTGAGAGGCTGTTGAACAGTCTTGGGCCCCAGACACTGTGTTTTCTCTTAGTGTACTATGATGTATCTCTCTCGCCTGCACTCCAGTGAGTACAAGTAAAGTGCTTCCAAGCATTTCCAGTAGTAGAGGTTTTTTTGGGAACTTATATATGCAGTAAAAAGGATCATCATTGGCTTGGCATCGCTTGTCTTGAATGTTCTCATTAACCATCCTATCATTTTCCTCGCAGATGTGATCACTGTTGTGATCCTTCACATTACTTTTCCGCTTTTTTGTGTAATTAGAGTTTGTAATATGCTCAGTTCTAGCTATTATTTCCGCCAGTTTTCCATAACGGAGTAGTTGGAATTTGTTTTCACTGAACATCATATTGTTCTCCGTTGCCCATTGGAAAACTTGCTTTATATCTTCTTGGAGATTTGAGGTGTCCTCAAGTGGATGACACTCTCATGCCGATCCTAGTATCGTCTGCAAAGGATTATACAGTGCTATGGTTTAGATCTCTGTCTATGTCTGATATGAGGATGAGGAACAGGATAAGGGCGAGTACTGTGCCTTGTGGAACAGAACTCTTCATTATGGCAGCTTCCGATTTAATTCTGTTTACCACAACTCTTTGTGTTCGATTGGTTAGAAAGTTGAAGATCCATCTGCCTACTTTGCCAGTTATCCCTTTAGCACGCATTTTGTGTGCTATTACACCATGATCGCACTTGTCAAAGGGTTTTGCAAAATCTGTGTATACTACATCTGCATTCTGCTTGTTTTCCAGTGCATCTAAGACAATATCATAGTGGTCTAGCAGTTGCGAGAGGCAGGAGCGACCTGCTCTGAAACCATGTTGCCCTGGATTGTGCAATTGTTGGGAATCCAAGTGGTATGCAATCCTGCTTCTTAGAACTCTTTCAAAGATTTTTATGATGTGGGACGTTAGAGCTATAGGTCTATAGTTCTTAGCTATTTCTTTGCTGCCACCTTTATGGAGTGGGGTTATATCCGTTGTTTTTAGTGGCTGTAAGTAAGTTTATTCAGGTATACGCAATTACAGTTACAAAAATTATCATACATAGCAGCATATGTGTAGAGAACCACCCAGGATAACCCAAAAAAGCCAGACAAAGTGACTTATTTCCATTGGGGTCCGTTTAATACCTTATTATTTTACTATGAAGGCGAAAATATCTTATTATTATACTATAAAGGATATATACTAGGAATAAGGTAAACTGAGTTATTTACATTTACATGAGTGTTAGCTAAAAAAAAATAAAAATTATTCTCCTCCCTTTCTGTGGCTACATTCATTAGGTACCTCTTGGCTCTCTTCTTGAACTGGCTCATGCTATGACATGTGCAGGCAATCTGTTCCATTTCTTTATTGCTGTACAATGAAAGGTGTTTGAAGCCTGGCCACTGACTGTGGGTACTACAAAGTTGTGCTCTCTCCCCCTAGTAATATGATTGCTTTGGTTCCCAGCCTTGACAAAATTGGCAGCAAGATATTCTGGATACTGTTTGCGAGCAATTTTAAAAACTTGATTTAACTTCAGTCGTTTTACTCTGTCTTCAACATTCAGCATATCCAATTGTTGAAATTCATCCTGGCCTACATGTTCTCTTGGACCCAGGTCCAGGATGAATCTTAGCATTTTGTTCTGGGTGATTTGCAAGCGTAGACTGGCATTCGCTTTCTTTACTACACTGTTCCCTATCCGTTCTCCTGACATGCATGGGTCAAAGGGGATTCCCAGATATTTTACTGAGGAAACTGAAGTGATGGATTCCCCATTACACTGGACATAAAAATTATTTACCCTTCTCAGTTTATGTTTCGTGCCAAAGAGTATGGCTTCCGTTTTCCCGAAGTGTAACGATAGTTTGTTGTCTACTAACCATTTGCTGCAGGACTATATCTTGTGGGTCTTTACCTGATACTAACAGAGCACTGTCATCCGCATACAGTAGAAGTTTGCATTTGACACTGATGGGCATGTAATTTGCACAACATAGAAATAATAAGGGACTACTACCTTGGGGAACTCCACATGCTATCGGCAGGGGTTCAGATTCTGTTTTGTTGATTTTGACAATTTGTTTCTTATTGCTA
>WNWK01010773.1:56081-68379 GCA_009830355.1 Cherax destructor | reverse complement strand
CACACAATAGAGCGAAAACTAATGTCAAAGACCTGGGAGTGTTCATGTCAGAGGATCTCACCTTCAAGGACCATAACAATGTAGCAATTGCATCTGCTCGAAAAATGACAGGATGGATAATGAGAACCTTCAAAACCAGGGATGCAAGCCCATGTTGACACTTACAGATCGCTTGTTCTATCTAGGCTGGAATATTGCTGCACACTAACTGCACCTTTCAAGGCGGGTGAAATTGCTGACCTTGAAAATGTGCAAAAGAACCTTCACGGCCCCATAAGTGCGATAAACCACCTCAACTACAGGAGCGCGAAGTTCCTAAACCTGTACTCTCTAGAACGCAGGCGGGAGAGTACATTATTATATACACATGGAAAATTCTCGAGGGCTTAGTACCAAACTTGCACACAAAAATCACTCCTAGAAGCAAAGACTCGGCAGGCGTGTAACTTTCCCCCCAATGAAGAGCAGGGGTGCCACTAGCACGTTGAGGACAACACAATAAGTGTGAGGGGCCCAAGATTGTTCAACTGCCTCCAGCATACATCAGGGATTCCCAAAGCAAGCCCCTGGCTGTCTTCAAGCAGGCACTGGACAGGCACCTCAAGTCGGTACCTGATCAGCCGGGCTGTGGTTCGTACGTTGGACTGCGTGCGGCCAGCAGTAACAGCCTGGTTGATCAGGCTCTGGTCCAACAAGAGGCCTGGTCACGGACCGGGCCGGGCGTTGACCCCTGGAATTCTCTCCAGGTAGACTCCAGGTACCCTGGGTTATACCAGGTGCTCCCTCCCTACCCTGGGTTATCCTGAGTAGCTAACCTGCTCCGCTAACCCTCCCTACCCTGGGTTATCCTGGCGGCTAACCCCCCCTACCCTGGGTTATCCTGGGCGGCTAACCCTCCTACCCTGGGTTATCCTGGCGGCTAACCCTCCCTACCCTGGTTATCCTGGAGCGCTAACCCTCCCTACCCTGGGTTATCCTGGGGCTAACCCTCCTACCCTGGTTATCCTGGGCGGCTAACCCTCCCTACCCTGGGTTATCCTGGGCGGCTAACCCTCCCTACCCTGGGTTATCCTGGCGGCTAACCCTCCTACCCTGGGTTATCCTGGGCGGCTAACCCTCCTACCTGGGTTATCCTGGGCGGCTAACCCTCCTACCCTGGGTTATCCTGGGCGGCTAACCCTCCTACCCTGGGTTATCCTGGGCGGCTAACCCTCCTACCCTGGGTTATCCTGGGCGGCTAACCCTCCTACCCTGGGTTATCCTGGGCGACCTCCACCCTCCCTCACCCTGGGTTATCCTGGGCGGCTAACCCTCCCTACCCTGGGTTATCCTGGGCGGCTAACCCTCCCTACCCTGGGTTATCCTGGGCGGCTAACCCTCCCTACCCTGGGTTATCCTGGGCGGCTAACCCTCCTTACCCTGGGTTATCCTGGGCAGCTAACCCTCCCTACCCCAGGTTATCCTGGGCAGCTAACCCTCCCTACCCCAGGTTATCCTGGGTGACTAACCCTCCCTACCCTGGGTTATCCTGGGTGGCTAACCCCTCTACCTTGGGTTATCTTGGGTGGCTAATCCTCCCTACCTCAGGTTATCCTGAGCGGCTAACCATCACTACCCCAGGTTAAAAATCCCAACAAATCTTATACACATTATGTTATCCATGAAAGTGGATGGCTGCTCAAATTCCTTGGATCAAGAGCCTCATTTTAATCACGGGAAGTGCTAAACCCACAGGGTGTCATACAGCGAATGGGAGGCGTTCAGATAGAATGTAAGGAAGGGAAGGATAAGTGCCCTCGCCGGCATCAAAGAAACTTCATTCAGGGAAGAAATAAATCCTTTGAATTTGTTAAGGGTTATCCTAAGTAATTTACACACGTTAATATGCAACAGCATCGTAATTCATCCAAAAATTGTGTAACTGAGCCTAAAATTATTTATTTAATAAACATCGGCCAAGCCAACAAAAAAGAATGAGGGGGGGGCATTTCCTCCCTTAACACCCAAATTAAGAGAGAGGTCACATTTTTTACCGATAAATCAAACCTAGAGATACTCCCCCAGTCAGCAATTCACTATTCATCCATTGTGGCGTGAGGGAGGCCAAGTGTGAGGACTTCATGTTAGAGTGACCAACTACACCAGCTGACGCCATGATGACTCCACAAGCAGATAACGACACTACAAATATTATTATACTTTTAGTATTAATATTTTGCTAATTATAAGCCCCACCTTGGTTCAAAAATATTTTGTGTGTAAGAAAATATTTTTCATGTTATTTAGACTGTTCGAAGAAAACTTGAGAAGAGTGACACGAAGATTTTCATTTTTTTAATTATTATTTACTAGTGAATAAGAGTAATACAATATATTAAACGTTATATATATACATATATTTTATTCATATTCAAATACAAACATTAATTTATGATACACATAATGCCTATAAATAATATATAACTAACTCCCTAATTAAAACGTGTAACACAACTAATATATCAAAATTCACACATATATACACATTTTATTTAATTAAAATACAAGCATTAACCTATAGTTAAGACAACAGCTGAAACAAATCAGTGTTAATTGTGTATTGTGGTGAGAGAGGTAAGGTGGGCGAGACGTGTCAGCCACCATAACACTTCGTGTCTGTGTCTTCATAACATGATGAATTTGAGGCACCTACTGGCCCTCCTAGGCCTACTCTCCCTCCTGGCCACCGCCAGGGCCTACTTCGTCACCATAGACGCCCACGCCGAGGAATGTTTCTTCGAGAAAGTCACCGCCGGGACTAAATTGGGTGAGATGGTGCCGGGTGCAACATATTGTGGCCAGGAATGGCTTATGGCAGGGTTTTTTTTTAAGTTAGGGCCCTGAAAAAAAGGTGCTTTGATGCCAGTGAAGAGCTCTTGTTCCTAGGACTCGCGGCTTACCTCTTCCTTGGATCAAACCTAATAACCTTACACTGCATATATACACGGGTATGTATGGGGGCCCTCCCAGACTGACACCGCTGTATAACCCTTGTGGTTTAGCGCTTCTTTTGATTATAATAATAATCCCAGACTGACATTATGGCTTGGGACCCTCCAAGGCTGACATTGTAGCTTGGGGCCTTCACAGAGTGACATTGTGGCTTGGGGCCACCCAGACTGATATCATGGTTAGGGCACCTCTGACTGACCTGGTTGGGTCGTCCCAGGTTCTTCCCTAGCTGGGCCGTCCTAGGTTCCGCCCTGGTTGGGCCGTCCCAGGTTCCGCCCTGGTTGGGCCGTCCCAGGTTCCGCCCTGGTTGGGTCGTCCCAGGTTCCGCCCTGGTTGGGCCGTCCCAGGTTCCGCCCTGGTTGGGCCGTCCCAGGTTCCGCCCTGGTTGGGCCGTCCCAGGTTCCCCCCTGGTTGGGCCGTCCCAGGTTCCCCCCTGGTTGGGCCGTCCCAGGTTTCCCCCTGGTTGGGCCGTCCCAGGTTCCCCCCTGGTTGGGCCGTCCCAGGTTCCCCCCTGGTTGGGCCGTCCCAGGTTCACATATGCATACACATCTTTCAAGGACCCCAATGAAAATAAGTCACTGACTTTTTTGGGTTATCCTATATAATCTATATACTATGCTGCTGTGTATGATGATTTATGTACATAACTGTATTGGTTTGTACCTGTACCTGAATAAGCTTGCTTATGGGTGTCCAGTGGTACCCCGAGTTTCGTACAGCTTCAAACTCGAACAATTATGTAAGTGTATTATTGTAAGTGCTTTCGTAAGTGTATTTTTGAGGGTCTGAAATGGACTAATCTAATTTAAATTATTCCTTATAGGAACAAATTCATTTAGTAACGGCACTCGAACAGCTTTCTGGAATGAATTATGTCCGAAACTTGGGGTACCAATGTATATACGTGTGTATTTCCCTTTCAATTTTCTTGTTTTAGGGTATTAATGTATGCTTTGGTAGTGAAGAGGTCATGTGCATCCTTAAATGACCTTCGTGTAGTCGATATGCTTTAAACTTTCCCCTCACCTTATTAAATTTCCCCCACAAAAAATTCCTTTGGTGCTTTGACCCCTACAGGTTTAGTTTTGTATAGTTAACATTGTTGTACCTATTACTGTAAGCTGGTCCTCTCTTTAATGTTCATGTAAATAACCCAGTTCACTTGATTCGTATTTCATCTCCTTTTACTGTAACTGATTTTCACACACTTGAGTTATTTAGTTATTTTAACTTTTAATTTATAATCATGACTGACTTCTACTGTAATTTACTGGTAGGATTTAAATAAGATATTACAAGGACCCTAATGGAAATAAGTCACTTTTTGGGAGGTTATCCTAGGTAATTTACACTCCTATTTGTGGTTGCAGGGGTTGAGTTACAGCTCCTGTTAAACTATGTATGATAATTATACTTGTTTACCTGTACAAAAATAAACTTAACTGTGAAAACTTGCCCCAGTCATCATACGATGTACCCATTCACCCACGATTCAAAATGTGGAAATATTCTTGGTTTGCAGTTACCTGTGGTTTAGTGGATATTTAAAAGTACCTTGGTACAAGTACACATAAGTACAATTATCATTCCTATTGACATGCGTAAATTACCTAGGATAATCCAAAAATGTCAGTGACTAGTTTCCACTGGGATCCTTGATAGACATCATACTAATACAATTTTGTCTTCAAATAGCTTTGATACTCTTAAATGATTTGTTTTGCATGAGCCTTCAATTAAATGAGTTAAGCTTTCCTTTCTGCAAATATTCTTATGTAGTAATTCTCATTAGTGAAGACTTGGTTGGTTTAAAGATCGGCTTGATAAAGCTCCTGGAGCGCGAAACGTTGCCACAATAAAATGTCACATTAGTTGCACTTGTGTCCTTTTACCTAACGTAAAGATCTTGGTTACTGCTTTGTACCATTAATGTAATTTTTGTCCTTAAATACTAATTAATTTATAAATCTTTTTCAGGCTTGGCTTTTGAGGTAGCTGAAGGTGGCTTTCTTGACATAGACATAAAGATATTTAGTCCCGATGGAAAGATCGTCCACGAGGGTGAACGCGAGTCCAACGGCCGTTACACGTTCCCCGCCAGTATGGATGGTGTTTACACTTACTGCTTTTCCAATAAAATGTCCACCATGACCCCCAAAATTGTGATGTTTTCCATGGATATTGGGGATGAGTCCAAAGCTGATAAAGATGCAGCTAATACTGAGGGTGAGATATTGACATACATTTTTTGATAGATTAAATTTTAATGAAATATCTTTTGTAATGTTTCTAAATGTACAGTGGACCCTCAGTTTTCGTTCACCTCCAAACTCGAACAATTATGTAAGTGTATTTTCGTAAGTGCTTTTGTAAGTGTATTTTTGGGGGTCTGAAATTACTAATGTAATTTACATTTGTCCTTATGGGAACAAATTTGGTCGGTAACGGCACTCAAACTGCATTCTGGTAAGAAACAACGAAAACCGAGGGTCCACTGTATATACAGTGGTACCTCGACTTACGATATTTTTTCATTCCAGAATGCTGTTCAAGTGCCATTACCAAACGAATTTATCTCCTTAAGAAATAATGTAAAATAGACTAGTCTGTTTAGACCCCTAAAAGTACACTTACAAAAGCATTTAAAAAAATAAACTTACATAAAAGGGTGTGTTTGGGGACCATCGTAAGTCGAGGTACCACTGTATTTTGATGACCTAGACCACTTATTGCTTCTAAAAATTTGCTTTTTACATGACATTTTGATAAATTTTTAATAAAATATTACTAATTAGGATGCTTCAGAGTGTACATTGATTTGTCTGTATCTTTTAGTAATATTTCTTGTTAATATTTTCACGTAAAACTTAATGTTCACTCATTGGTTTCAGAAGGACTATTATATTGTGTACTATTTCTGATATTGTGATTTATGCAGGGTGGTACGCGCAGAATCTGCCTCATCCAGGTCTGTCTACTTTTTCTCTTTCAAGAAAGTTCATCTTTCTGCACATAGCACTCGGCTATGTATTTTATGACATGGCACCTATCTTGTCACCTATAATATATTCTGCATCTCTCATTTCTTGTAAATTTAATTTTGTGCAACAGGACCAGATTATCATTTTTCCAGTTCTAACCTTTTCTTTTGTATTATCCAGTAGTGCATTAACTTGGTGCCTAATACTGGTTTTATCTTGCGCAGTTCAATACCTTCTACGTACAGTGGTACCTCGAGTTACGATGGTCCCCAAAATCGCCCTTTTATGTAAGTTTATTTTTTTAAATGCTTTTGTAAGTATATTTTTGGGGGTGTAAAAGGACTAGTCTATTTTACATTATTCCTTATGGGGATAAATTCGTTTGGTAATGGCACTTGAACAGCATTCTCGAACGAAAAAATATCGTAACTCGAGGTACCACTGTGTATATATATATTTTTGCTTAATATTTAGCGTTTTTATATTTTTGTAATGATTTGCTTAAACTATGTGTTTAAGAATAATGTATAAGATTTAATTTATATGGCTTCATATTCAAAACATACTAAATTGTGTGCTGTATATATACATATATCCTATAAACTTTTTTAAGTTTAAAAGTGGGCTTAATAATTTTGTTGATGTACCACAGAAGTTTTTCCATATTTTGAGTTCTGGTTGCCACAACTCTTGAAGTTAATGTAAACACAAAGTAGTAATAGCATTAGTGACTTAAATATACTGTTCTTAGGAATGGTTCCTCTGTGAAATAGTTCTTCCAACAAAGATACATTTAAGTGCAATAGTTCGAAAGGCAAGCAAATTTTTTTTGTAACTTGCCACCAGTTCTTTTGTAACCTTGTTAACAAGCCTATGATACAATCTGTAAGTGATTCATTTGTATTTCTAAAAGAAAAAACCTTTAAATAGTTTTTGGCAATAGACATAAGTGCTCAGAATGTGATTCTTTTGAACTTGGAGCAGTTTTGTGTAGCAATCGCCTATAAATGTCTTGTTTGTCATCTCTGATGATATTTTCTGCTTGATGCAGAATGGGATATGCAGAATTTCTCCCAGCCAGGTCTGTCATTATTTTCTGTACATGTAATGGGTGTTTAGCAACTTAATGTGACTTGTTACTAAGTCCCCAATTAACATTGCTATTTCCATGAACATTCTCTATGCCTTTTATGTAACATGTAAGTTTTTTTTAAATTCCACTATTTACATTTGCTATAATAAGTGGAATTCCATTTTAAGGCTCCTCAGTTTGCATGTGCTCCTCAGACCTGCCTTTGAGCACTTGGCAGGTTAAAAAAATCAATACAGGCTCTAAATTGGTTGGAAAACAAAGCATAGAGGAGTTATACAATTTTTAAGACAGGATATTTAGTAATTTTTTTATGCATGGCTAATTTATCATTTCTGTTTCTTTTTTCACATTTGCAAAAAAATTTTTTTATTTTATTAACACATCGGCCGATTCCCACCAAGGCAGGGTGGCCCGAAAAAGAAAAATATCTTTTTATAACTGTATCAGTAAACATTATTCAGTATAATACCTTCTTTAGAATTTGTATTATGCCTACAAAAGCTACTTATACCACCTTTTATATGTGCTGTGGAAGGCATTCTGTTCGATAAATAGGGTATTTTATGACAGCTGTTCATTAATTAATTTCTAAACTTGCCTGGAAAAACCAAGCATTAAAGCTAGTAGCTTGTTATAAGGATGGTTAACTATACCTAACCAGGTGTTAACTACCTTTGCTGCAGACGAGGGAAATACACTTTTACATGCTTTATGAGGTCCATTACCCCCTGAATACACAGTCACTCATTCACACTTAATCTTTTTAGTGTTGAAAAGTCCTGTTTTTTACTTAATTACCATTGTTACTGTGCCAGCTTAACTTATTATTTATGGCAAAGAAATTCCAGTTCCTTGCTATGCAATGTCATTTATCCCACTAACGGAGCATCATAGTGGTTGTATGTCTTCTTGATGGAGTCCTGTACTATAATCATTATTTATGGTACTTCTCAAGTTTTGTTTAGTAACCCTATGGTCTTGACAACTGTAAATAATTACATTTTCACTTTCCCATCTCTAAACCCATGCTCGTTCTCATGTGTATCCATTTAGTTTTAGGTACTACACCATTCTCTATCTTCTAGTATTTTTCCATTATGCTTTCTCTTCCTGTATTACTTGTATTGCTGACTGCTTCTGTTTTCAAGACTCGAGTCCAGTGACTCCTACCTACTTCCCACCCTGCTTACCCTAGTTTTTTCAACTATTTTCCTTTTAAATTGTATATATTTTTTAATTGTTTGTCTCCCACTAATGTTAAACAAATATTAATGCAAAATGTGCAGCCAGCTTGTCAGGATTCTGCAAGGCTGGCTGTTGGGGAATCATGAGTAGCTATCATTTGTAAGTGGTAGTGAGATTAAGCTGCAAGAGTAATCACTGGTTGAAAGGAAAGCAGGACTTGGACTATATACATGAATGGGAAATCTTTGGAGGATTGGAACCACTGCAGCTTAGAAATTTTTTTCAGTGAACCATTCTAAGGGGCAATCATACTGCAAGTTTCACGGTATTCTTTAAAAAAGAATGTTTGGCATGTTCTTCTGGAATTGCTAAACTTGTGCCTTGCCACTGTTATTTCTTCCATTATTTTTGTGTGTTTCTACTAACATGTATTTGGTTGTTTTTTGTTGCAGCAGTTCACGTTAATTTTCATCACCAAGTTGATAAAACATCTACTAATGTATTGAACACCAGCTTTCAGAATATTTTCATGGGCACTGTAACTGGAAATTTCATTTTTTTGCAATTACTGAATGCTTTAAATGTGGAAAATTGGTTTTGCAGTCTACATTCACTGATAATACCAACTTTACCTTTGTTGCATTTGGAAGTTCTTTTCTGCTGGCACTTTTATTATTATTATTTTGGCATAAAGTTCTGTATGTTAATATTTTAACTTTTGTGTAGTTATTGTTCTGTTTTATTAATATTTATAATTATATTTCAGCTATTACTTGTAAGTTTCTGATTTTTTCTGAATTTCTTTTCTATAGATGAATTCATGCCACTTCCTACAGCAGGTGTGTAATTTTTTTTCTCCCCTTAGTATTTATTATCTGTGTATCCAAAAGTGTGCTGAATTTTCTCTATTGAATTCCTTGGTTCTTAATAAATTTCAGAAAAATTAATTTCCTTGTAACTGTTCGTTCATTTTTGTTATAACTGAAATTAACACGCATGCTAACACAGTACTTGTGAAACCTTCAAAGCTTCTTATTTTTTCACTAGTGGGTGATGGTTAACACTCGTGGCTATACATACAGTGGTACCTCGACTTACGATATTTTTTCATTCCAGAATGCTGTTCAAGTGCCATTACCAAACGAATTTATCTCCTTAAGAAATAATGTAAAATAGACTAGTCTGTTTAGACCCCTAAAAGTACACTTACAAAAGCATTTAAAAAAATAAACTTACATAAAAGGGTGTGTTTGGGGACCATCGTAAGTCGAGGTACCACTGTATTTCTTTCCGAGGCTGGTGATTACATACTGTCCACAAAGCTTCAGTCGTTTGCTGCAAGCAGTGATAGACAAACTTGGTACCATAGATTCCTGCTGTGGTTGGTACTCAACATGCATAACTGTACTGTACTTAATATGGCAGTGGTTAACTTGTGTGGCATCCCACTTCAGTGGACAGTGATCATCAGTGGTACTATCATGTATTTTCTATGGAGGACTCTGGTCAGCATCTGTGTCATATCGCTCTCTGAAGTGGGTGGTGAAGAATAGTCAACATACATGACTTCATGCACAAAATCCTCAAAGCAGTATTTTACGAACTACCTATTATGATGTACAAACAAGACGCACTGGCCTGTAGTTTTAGGACTCTCGCTATGGGTTCCAACCCCTCCTGGTTTATGGTTTATGATATATCTAGTATTGATTCCAGGAATCATTGCCCCCAGGACCTTGTCTGACCAGGCCAATTAAATTAGGCATTGCTTGTTTAGGGGCCTACCAATCGTCCGTGGTCAAGAGCTTGTATAAAAAAGCAAACATTCCTTCCTTGCAGTATATCCCAATGCTTTTGTCACTTCGTTTTTGTAACTTTCACGATCTCATAAATACAGAATACTTTGATTACAAATGTTAGTAAAATATGTTCATTTAGTAGGCAGCCTTATTTGCTATGAATCTTTAGTCAGTTTGAATTCTGGCAGTATTGTAGGTCAACAGATATGGTAGTCTCATTCTCACTCTTCCTTGAACACTTTTGGTGGCATTCTTGTGCTATAGTGCACATCATTTGCAAATCCTCAGAGTAGGTTATGTTGCTGTCTTTCCAAAGTAATTAATAGACATTTATTAGTCTGCCAGCATTTTCACAGCAGTTAGATATAACATACTCCTTTGTATTGTACACATTGCAACCATGTGTACCTTGTTGTTTCATACTAGGTGTTATATTACAAGCTCTCCAGAAATAAAACTCCCAACATCTCATCATGCTCCATATACAGCAGTGGTCTATTTTCTAGCAAGCACAAAGATATTTTGATTTCATGGGTCCCTGGACACACTGAAGTTCAAAGTAATGAACATTCCAGTCTCTCATAGGGAAGTTCCTTTTTTTCATATTATTTTCCAGTAATGTTCCAGACTGGAACTGCTGGCAACAACATTGTTCCGAATAAGGACAACACTGTCTTCCATTAAACGGCAGTTGGTTTCTTAGCCATCTTCCAATCACTGTCGGGTATGGGAAGTCATGCTTGCACTTTTACGAATTGGCCACACACGCATTGCACATGGATAACATGTAGTAAGATGCCTGGTATTCCTATGAAGATTGCTTAGTGGCTACAGCAGCTAACCAAACATTAATACTGTCTTGTCAGAAAGCATGTAAAATTCACTTTGAACATCTTTAATGCCCTTACACACTAAACTTTACATGCCTTCCTTGCTCAAAGTCACACCCTTACAACTTGGCATGCATTTTCAAACACGGTAGTAGTAGTAACATTGATAATAATAATCACCCTTTTCCTTCCTCTTCTCCCCTTTATCCTTCTCTCATCCCATACTTTGCTAACTAACATATCTGAAGTACACTACTTTACACTACTTTCTCCTCTTTAAGGGGGGCTCCTTGACGAGGTAAAGAGGCTATCGGTCTGAGGAATTGGACCTTTTGGTCTTCTTCCTCAGACCGAACCTAATTACCCCCCAATCCCCCCTCCCTTTTCCCATCTTCCCCATCCTCCCTTTTCCCTTTCCTCCTCCCCCTCCTCATCCCTCCCTTATTTCCTTCCCAGTTTTACCCTGGGAGCTTCTCTCCTCAGGCATTCTAGTTCCTAGGTAGGGGGAAGGGTATCGTAGTCCATCCCATTCCGTTGAGGTCCTTGGCGGTGGTGTAGTTTGCCAGGGAATCTGGATCGCCTGGGGATGCCCCGATCCCCTCCGGTCACCGGGGTGGCCTTGGGTATTTTTCGGGCGACGGGTGTATCTCTGAGGCCACCTTGATTCGGGGGGGGGGCCAAGGGGTTTGTTTTGGGCGGATACCCGGCCCCCCTCTCCTTTTGTCCGCCGAGATGGCTCGGTGGAGTGAGGTGCTATCCCGGATTGCTGGTTTACTGGCATGAAGGGTAGGGTATGGCACGGGTTCCATGCTGCATCTGCACCACTTGCGGTGTTGAGTCCTCTTGGGCACGGAGGGGATTTCGCTCCTTTCATTCCTCCTAGAGCTATTCTCCACGTTCCCCCTTTTTATTTTTTTTTTTATTTTTTTTTTCTTTCTTTTTTTCTTAAAAATAAAAGAAAGAAGTAACTAACCATGGCTGACCAATCCATGAACCATACCCGGCCCTTCCTGATACCGCACCCAGTACTGACCCTGCCTCGTTAACGGATGACTCTTGGACACCTCTATGCCCTGTACCTCTTGCTGGTGCTGGTTCGCCACCTGCTTCAGGTACCAGGGTCCCACTGGCCTTTCATACGTCGACCTTCCTTTCTCTGACCTTGATTCCGGGCCCTCGACGGTGCGGCAATTTTACCGCCGCCCGTCTCCCCTCGGGGCCACCCCGGTCCACACAAAAAGACCAAGACCCACACATGACGATTGACCTCCTTCTCGTTCATCGCAGAAACGACCAGCCGACGACTTTAAACCTCTGTTTCAAACTATCAATGGACGGTTTTTTTTGCGACCATTTCCAATCCATCTTTCGACCATAGTATTGGGAAAATTTTGTTTCGCCATGTTGGTAAAGACATCT